>JAUZNJ010035911.1:0-12065 GCA_034780135.1 Jordanella pulchra
CATGCACCAAACAATGCACAGCCAGCGATGCTATTTGACCAAGTGTTTCCTCTGCATACAGTATCTCACAAATGTACCTCTGGGAACCTCTGGGATGGTCTTCCATAGTCACTGATCAGCAGTTAAACAGGCTTAAAGTCCTGCTATCCCTTAAAGGGGGCAGTAGATTTGCAGGTATTGTGGGGGCGGCATAAATTCTACGTCATCAGAGGTGGGGAACAAAGTCTGGTTTATGCTCGGTGGATCCAGATTAGGTCTTTTTAGCACCTACTTCTACATTCTTCTGCGTGTACCTAAGAAATTGTAAATATTGGAAAAGCTCTGCATGGAAAAACATGGGGGACAAGCAACAGCTCTTTCTGGAGGGGGTTCATAAATATAAACATTATCAACAATCAGATAGATCAGACAGATTGATTAAAAGTTTTCTGT
Source organism: Jordanella pulchra (assembly GCA_034780135.1). Classification (NCBI taxonomy): domain Eukaryota; kingdom Metazoa; phylum Chordata; class Actinopteri; order Cyprinodontiformes; family Cyprinodontidae; genus Jordanella; species Jordanella pulchra. The sequence goes on from JAUZNJ010035911.1 coordinate 433, forward strand.
CTAAAGAAGTTCAGCTGATTTCATCCAGACATTGACCTTGATTTCCTTCTTCTGTCATTCTGCTTTTTTTACGTGAATAATTTATTCTCTTCTTTGTTTTAATGTGGCTGGTATAGTGCTGCCTTCTTTTGTCTAAATGTTCTGCTTGATGTTCAGGATCAGCGTGTTCTGAAGAACAAGCAAAGAACATCTCAGGTAAATCCAACCCAGAGATGAAACTTTGAAAAACTTTATAATTAAACTTTATAATTGGTACTACTAAGAGTGTGATTTTTTTAGATTTATTTCTTCAAATAAGATTTTTTTGGTTTTATATCTAGTTATTTTTATTTCAATTTTTAAAACTTCAGACTTTCAAAAATATTAAGCTTTGATATTTGAGTCTTTTGGGTTGTTTAAAAACAAAGTTGTTGTTCAATTATAAAGAGAATCCTCTCAAATACAACTGGCCTAATAATTCTGCACACATTGTAAACAAAAGTTCATTCAACTCTTACTTTCCTTTATATAAACAGTAAAGCTAACATACAATCAATATAAACAAAGTGCCAAATGTAATAATAATCATTTTTACAGCATATGGCTGCTGCTGTCAGAAATCATTTATCACTGTGTTACACAAAATTATTTAAAAATGACTTAAACAACTTTTAACTCTTTAAGAGAACAGCATTAGCCTAAAGATGCTTTGCTAACGTTACTAGCCACAACTAGATAGAGAAAAGTCCCGTCTCAAACACTCCTCCTAGCACTATATTCTCTAAGGTTGTTTCCACCCCCAAAGGGACAAAGGTTTACATGAGTCAACAAAAACAGGTGCTCATGGTAGCAGAGGAGAATCTATAGGTGCATAACAAGCAAGAGACGGAGCAAGGACGCATGATATATTGGGGGAATCATGGTATTAAGTCTGCATGTAAAAACGTACCTGTGTTAATTACACATGTGCACTTTTGGCAGAATTCTGATCTCATAGATTGATTTCAAATTGCTCTTTAAAAATCACATTCTTTTCACTTCAAACCAAAACAAACAACAATGTTGTAACTAACGTCCATATAGATTTAGAATATGAAAAATAATTAAAGTAAAAATAAATAAAAAGTTTGAAAAATAAAACATGTTTTTTCTTCACTTTTTTTGTTTTTCAAAAGCATAGTTAATCTCAAAACATTCTTTGCTTAAACATTTTTCAAGGTTTCAAATCAAATTAAGGCATTTCAAATTAATTTAATAAAAAATTAAAAGAGACAGTGTTGTTAATTATAGATTTTCACTGATGATGTCAGAGGAAGTGAAGTGATGCTATCAGTTCTTTTCTTTGTACAAAACAGACTTTTATCACACAGTGACACCAGTGACATAACGCCAAGGCACAGCTACTATTTAAATATATCTCATAGTAGTAATTTTTCTTTTCTTGGATATTTCAAATTTATGTGTTTAGTACTGCATCTTGGAACTAATTTTCAAACTCATATTTCCTTAAACTATTATAGGGATAGGAAAAAATGTTGCTGCAGAATTATCCAAATAAGTCTAATATTAACCGAAACAGAGTAATTTCGACCAGCTTTTAAATAAGAGGTAATATCTACTGTATGTTTAAGTTTAGCAGCAATCAAGATCCCAGCGAGAGCCTGATGAGTTAAGATACCACAACCTCAGACTGCTTAGAAACATTGACCAAAGAATCAGCATTAATCAGAGCGATTAATCAGCCCTGGTGTTGGCAAACTTTTCAATAAAAAAAACATTGAAGAACTAGTTACCCCTAAATGAACTATAAAAATGCATGTCTTCTAGTGCTGTTAACATGTTTTAAGCATTATTCTGTCAGTTTACAGCACATTTGTTAAAATCCCATTTTTGGCACCCCCCTCAGGTTAGAAAGGGGTAATTGCATCTGATTTGACCTCTCCAAGGTCACTTCTACGCATAGTGATTTATTTAATGACAGACTACAAGTTAAATGATTTCCTTATAATGGAAAAGGACAACAGATGATTTCCCTCATTATAAAAGTTTTTTTAAAATAGTAGATGCATCAAAATGCTTAAAAACAAGTCTGCGTCTTCTGTCCAGTGTAGTTCATCAAACATCAGTTTTGTGTCATTCAGTCTATACGTTTAAATAATGGTGATTGGGATTTATTTTGTGTCAATGGGTAAGGAGATATTACATTTATTCATTTGGTTTATCAGTGTTTAGTTCTAATATTTTTTGATAGTTCCCACCAAAATAATTGTATGTGGGAGGAGGGAGCAGAACCACACCAATCTCTGACCCAGGGAATCAACCCGAAACCACTCCTCCACAGAACCTTCCTCTCTTCCCCACATTTCCTTTGTCTCTGGTGAAAACTGGGAGGTATCCGACCGCTCCAATGCTAAAAAATCATCATTGCACTCCTTGCCATGTTTGTGTCGCTGTCGGTAGCACTGTGTCTGTCACTTAGCCAAGCCCCCCCATGCACATTCCAAGGTACAGTAGAGCACTGCATTCCAGTAGGCACAATTTTTTTATTATTGTATTTTAGAAGAACTGCGTCTCTGGAGCAACTTTGGTTGTACTTTAATGCAAATTTTATAACTTTTTTCTGATTCTTTATAAAACGGATTGTTATGAGTCTCCAGTCAGTTCTATTCTGGTCACACTGAAATTCTTTAAGACAAGTTTGTCTGAAATTGAACGATTTTTTGTTTAGGTTATTCATCTTTTCATACATATTTGTTTGTTTCAGCCTGTATAAACATCTGATAAGCAACTGAACTTTGACTTTGGAAGTAATTCTGGTACTAGACAGCGATATTTAGGTAATCTTTCTAAAATGGTTACAAGGTGGTCAAAGCTTCACTACAGTTCGAAAATGGGCAACACAGCTCTGATTAGTGAACCTTTATGTAAAAAGCTAGTAGATTAAAATTCATTGGCAGGAATTAATGATATTGAGTTGATTCAGTATGTGTTGCTGTTTATGAGGTGTTTCTGAACAGACAAATATAAATTTGATAGCATCAAATAAACAGGCCTATCTCACTGACACCCCTGCCTTATGTTTTTATTCTGATAAACAGATTATGTTGTAATCTTCCATCTGTTTATTATTTGATTCTGGAGATACTTCTGCAGCCAGCAGCTGTTGGGCTCACAAGAATATTTTGCTTGAGGTTTTGAGGCAGATTTATTTAACTAAATTATTTTTGTATTATTTTTTTACAATTAAACAGCATCTGTTAAATCTGAAAAAAAAACTACATGTAGTACTTTCTACAACATTCAGTCTTTGAACATATGTTTTTATAGCCTGGATTTTGCTGTGTTGCTTTACAAATGTGTCTTCCTGAGGAACACAGGCAATGCCACACTATCTGTTATTCTTAAAAACTAGGTGAATAAACATCTCCAGCTCCTCTTCACTGAATCCAAGTATAGAGATAACATCTTTAACTTATGCATGTATGTATTTGTGTGTGGGTGTGTGGCCATGTTTTTGCAATTACAATTTCTCAGAAATATGCTACATTTTGTGGACATATAGGGATATATGTTAGGTTTATAGCTAAGGTGTGAATAGAGTTTATGTTAGGTTTAGGTATATGTTGGTAATGGTTAGGGTAAGGGTCAAGGTTAGGCCATAGAAATGAGTGGGATATAAATAAAAGTCAAATGAAAATCCCCACAAAGATAGTGTGACACAACATGTTTGTGTGTTTGTGTGTGTATATATGTTTCGGGGGGGAGGGGGGGGGGGATTAAGTGTTTCATACTTGTCAAACTTCTCACTTTGACAATCATGTCCCATGTTAAAAACTTAGATTCAAATGCAAGCATGCAGAGTAAACAAAAGAAGACTCATTAACTACGAGCTCTGCGATACATTGGAAACACACACAGTAAAACAAAATTTTAACGAGATGTAGGTGGTGACATGACAAAGTAAAGCAATCTGCCAAAAAACTGGGAACGCAAAGGAGCCCATGAGCCCAAGACATACCTAAAAAAATGAGGAGCATGAGACAAAGTGTTTTGTTATGATCTGGATTTTTGGTTTTGTTGAAGTGCGTACTTTGGGTTTTAAATAGGACTCTGATGTTTGTCATTCTATGTATTCTAGTCAGTAGTTTCATTTGCCTTTAGCTTTTAAGTTCTTTCCTAGTTTTAGTCGAGCTCTGTTTACTCTTTATTGCCACTCTCCTTTCCCCTTAGCTGCCCCAGTCCACCCCTGCTCCCAATTGGCTTATTCCTCCACCGATTGTTCTGACTCCTATATATACTTCTCCTTTGTAGTTTGTATTTGCTGAATTGTCATTATTTCATGTCTTCATCATTTTCTGTTAGTCACCTCCTGTTAACTCTGATCTGGTTATCTTGTTCCTGGGCTGTTTATTTTTGGACTCATACTCTGGCTGCAATAAATCTGCAAGAACTCATTTCCACTTACTTCTATGCAATTGGGTCCCCCTACAAACCTCCACTCCACCTGACGGTTATGCCATAAAGCATTGGAAGGTTAATTTTGGTAATTGAGGACTGATGTCCATGCTCTAACAGCTCTAACAGCTTCTCAAGACCCTCTATGAGACCTTCCCAAGGGACAAGCAATCCTCCCCACAAATGCTTATATTTTTTTTGCCCATCGACTGGTGAGAGAGAGTGCCGTATTGGGGAAAACAAAGACAACATGGCCAATGTTACCCATTGCCACATCCTGCACAATAATAAATTATTTAAAAAAAAACAAAGAGTAAATAATAATATAATTAAAATTAAAATGACTCTGATGAAGAAAAAAGTTAAACAATTAATTGTGTTTTGATTAACATAAGATCTCTCTCTTCAGAAGAGTTTGTAAGTTAATTATTTAATCTGTGAAAATTAAATTGAGTGTATGTTGTCTTATAGACATCTGCCTCCAACAAGAGGATTATGTGAGCATTAAGCGGCCAACTCCATCCATTCATTTTCTCCCCCTTCCATCAGGGTCGAGGTGTGGCCAATGCCTGTCTCCGGTGGACTAGTATGTAAAAGTTGCTTAAATTAATAATAATTCATAAAAATAATATATTAATAATAATTACTATTTATTGTATACTGGTGTGCCCCATTTGAAAACATGGAATCCTTTTGCAAACTAAGAAGTAAACCAAAAAATGTCATTATAGGAGACCCGCCCCCCACCCCCCTGCCCCCCACCCATGTTTTCCTACCAAGGTCCAAACATGAATTTCCAACGGATCTTTACATCTCTGCAAGTGTTAAGTTTGTCAACCTGGAAGTACCAAAATCATTTATTTCCCCTGTTGTGCTTGCTGTTTGGACCTGAAAGCTCTTTAAAGACAAAACAGAAGAAACAGTAAGACTTTCAGTGATCTAGTTTTTGTATCTTCTTGTTGGGTTTACTAAGCTATTAAAAGTAACCCCATCTGTCATGTGAAATCTAGCCTTGTCGCATTTGCTGCAAACGCTTTGTAATTAACCTTCACAGTTCATGTTGGACGGGAGTGATGCGTTTAAATTACCATTAACACTCGCCCACGCACAATATTAACAAGACTTGATTATATGGGGGCACCATTTATTACAGGGGAACAAATCTACCAACAAAATATCACCCACTCACTTATAGCTGCACCAATGCACACCAAAGCATGCATAAGCCTATTTGTTATCCCGCCAGGTCCTATTTCCTGCTGCTGAAGGTAGGCCTGCCAGTTTGAATTTCATCCACACACTAAAGAAACTTCTCTTGGCTCTGACAAACACAAACAAACAGGCTTGCACTATAGCTAAGGTATTAGGGAATATTTATTGTTCAGTGTGCCAGTGTAATTCAAATAAAATGTCCAGTAATGAACACCACAGATATTTTCACACTATAAGTCATTGTAATGAGCTCTAGAAGAACTTCCTCCTGCTTGCTATATCAATGCACTGAGCTACACCACAGCTTTAAACAAAGGGTGATATAGAGCATTGTTGGTAAAGGAAATGTTTTGGTGGATGTCAACTGCTGTCCAAAGCAAAGCCACGCAAGCTTTCAGCATCAAATTCTAAGGATTTAGATAGCTTTTTTTCACTGTTAGAATCATGGTTGTTGCTTGTTTTACTTAAGATTGCTGGTTTTGAAAACATTTGATGGTTGAAATATATCTTTGGTTTTCCTACGGACTGGTCTAAAGCACATATGTTGCTAGTGAATTTTTAATGAAGGTATTCAGGTGGACGAATGTCACCAGGAACATGTGTGCAGGATTCTTAAGTCGCATTTATCTCAAAACTGTTATAATTTGCTTTTTATGTCTAAGTTACAAAGAGCTCCTTTAGAGGATTTTTATTTTTAAATAACACCTTTTGGGTTTCTTGGCCACATGCTACTGATCCTGAAAAAAGGCATTATAAACATTAACATGCCTCCTTGTCCGAAAACAATGTTATTTTTGAATGGGGTTGTAATAATGTTCAAAAGTTTTCAGTGGATGTAGAGTTTGAAAGGCCAGTTTTGTCCTTCTCCTAATATGGTACAGTGCAATAAAAACAACTCCAGTGTGCACTGAAAACAAGCAATGTAGGAGTTCTTTTAATATACCGTAGTCCCAAAACACTAAGCATCTGCCCATGTCAAATGTTTCTCTTTTTCTGCTATTAACCAATCCTTGTTATTTTCTAAGACACGTCATCCATTGTCCATTGCAGAGTCCTCTCATTTCACGCTGCCATTTTCCCCCCTCACAACTGCACAGTAAGATTTTTTTCCATGTGAATATCATTAGATTGTGCTCTGTGTGATACACTTTTTACATTTGAGTCCTGTCATGGTTTTAGTAAACTGTCTGACCCGCATGAACATGAACCACCCACATGAACAACTCTCAGGAGACTCAAAAGGTTTTTGAATTTCATTACAGTTATAATAAGGTTCCCGCAGGATCCTTGAAGCTCTTTGAACTGGATAATCGCAGGATCTTTGAAAGCATAAAAAGAGTCAGAGTACCAGAGTTTCTATGGAGGATCTGCAGAGAGTCCGGAGGTCCATTTAAAAAAGCAGATTTAACAAAGTCAGACTCAAATCCTGACCTGTGAATGGATCTAGTCTGAGGTTGGAAACTTTGAGTTTTTAACATCACGTTCTGGGCTGAGTAACCTATCTTCATGAAACGGAAGACCCAAAGTTTATGTCATGATCTGTAGGTTTGTGTTCCTTTTTTGAGCTTTCTGTTGTCTCTGTGCTCTCCGTGTCGTTCTGTCCTCCCTTGATTACCCCCAGGTGCGTCTTGTTTCCCTGATTACCTCCCTGTGTATTTAAACCCACCTGTGTCTTCTGTTCTTCGTCGGGTCCTTGTCTGTGACTAAGTTATGTGAGTTTGTCTGTGACTGTCTGAGATTGTCTGAGTAGTCTGTTATTGTCTCGAGTCGTATGAGTTTGCTGCCTCTCGTGTGTCCAGTTGCTACCGGTGTTAAACCCTGGGATTCCATTTAAGCCGTACTGCCTGGTCTGAGGATTTTCAGCTTGCTGTACAAGTTTTTGGATTATTTTCATTAAAACCTCATTTTTTCACCACGTCCTGGTTCCAGCCTCTGCCTCACCACCTCCACCACACCTGCTTCGTGACAGTTTCCCAAATTAACAAATTTAGAGCTTTCATTAAACCTACTTCATTAAACTGAACTCTAGGGTTTTGAACTGGAGCAGAATCTGAGAGCTCATCAGTTTCCTTGGGAGCAAAAACACAGAAGTAGGTTTCTTAACACAGAGAAATACAAGAAGCACGTTAATACAAGTTTCCAAACTCCAACAGTGTGTATGTTTGGTTGTGTATAGTTATACATTTCCATGTTTTTATATAAACATCTTATGATGTACTTTGAGTATGCATTCTTTTGAAAAGTCAAAAATGGAAGAAGGAATTTTAAAAGTAAACAGTGATATCAATCTGCTATGTCTGGCATTTATTCAGTTTTGTATATCATTTTTATCAAAATTGATCCACAGTAATGATGCCCATTTTTAGATACTAAATAGATGTTTGAATGTTTTTCTCTGATTCTGAATACAAATGAATACATTGGTCTACATTTTTTCTTATGTCTTAATTCACAGCACAAGTTCATTTTAGTGTGGAGTCATGTCCTAGAAAATAAAGAGGTTCACATGTGAACAAATATTCCTCCCATTAAAGTGAATAACATGTGAAACACGAGACCTGAGGTTTACCATTGAAATTGTGATTCACATGTAAAAGCACATATGTGTGGATTTCGAACATTTCATGTCAAAAGCACATGTGATATAAATGCTTTCACATGGGTATCAAATGCTTTCACTACCCATTTTAAGCATGTCATTCACATATGAAGCACAAGTGTATCACATTTGATCCAGAATTTCACATGTTGTACATGGTTTCACATTTGATTTTCACATCTAATGTCGATGTCCTTTTAAGTAATGGTTGGTACATCCAAGTGGTCAGTCCAACCAGGCTAACAACCCTACATGTAGACACTCACCTCTAAGGGTGAGTTACAGAGCTCTATTAGCCTAACCTGTCTGTTTTTAGACAGTGGAAGAAAGCCTGAGTCCCTGCTGCAATCTCCAAGCAATAATGTTGAAACTTAAAACATCAATTAGTCCTCAGCCCGCTTCAGCAAATGGTAATAACTCAGAGCTGAGCATAATCCACACTAATTATCTATATCTTAATGAAAACAGTTGAAAGAAAATGTTAAAGTGGGTGAAAGAAACCAATGTCCTTGAGAAAAGCACTGAATGCTTTTGGCAAGCGAAGCACTGAAAGCAGGAAAATGCATTAGCAACACAGACACATTCAGCAGTGATTGACAAGGTCCAAACCAAATCACATCCAGCCCTGCCAGCCTGGATTTTATTAACCAAGGTCGCCAGAACCTCTCCAACTGTGACTGATAAATCCTATTTTTTAGCATTTATTAAAATTGAGAAATCCACCTAAAATATGCAGAACAACACCTAAAAACTATGCAGGAATGAGATGAAGAGCAAAAAAAAAAAAAAAAAAACAACATAGATATGACATGAGGGAAAAAAATATGCATAGTGTTCCCTTTAAAGCTACAGTCAAAGCAATGGGTCTCTTTAAATTAGGAAAGTACATTTTTAAGACTAGCACAACCATATCCTTTCATGAGTGTTTCATGTTAAAATACAACCAACCTATTTAGTCATTCGGAGCTCCTCTAAATCCAAAGATCCACAAAACATACAAACAAACTCTTCTCTGCCATCAGGCCCTCTTCAAAGAAAATGGTACAATAGAAAAGTTGTAGGTCTAATAAAATGTTTACAACCCAGTAACAAATACTAGCTGATGTTTTTTCTTACAGGACAGATCAACCCCAGTCCACAACCTAACTCTGCCCACATGTAATATTTAAAATCAACCATTGTGATGCGTATCAGGGAACGTACAGATGGGTTTGAGGGCTGTGATTGAAAGCATTGACACTGGCAGTGAGAGTGACACAAACATGAAGAGAGATCACAGAGACAATAGTTTGGGAAGAGAATCTCTAACCACCTTCTGTACAAGAGACTTCAAACAGCAAAAATCCTATTGTCATTATTCCAAATATGTACACATCTTCTACATCCTTGATAGATATGGTCGCCAGACACAAAATCTTCCACTTCTGCCAGGGATCTATCGTGTATCCGGATAAAAACGCCCTGTCTGGACAGGAGAGTTTGCCTTACCCTGTCTTCCTGTAGAAAAAATGTAATCAAATGCATTTAGAGACCAGCTGACCAGATCCATTATTTAGTTTTAAGTTTGTTAAGATATGTGAAGAGAGGCTCCAAATGAAGACGATACAAAGAGCTGAAGAAGGGCAGACGGGGGAGGGTGGGGGAGACAGAGAAAAAGTGTCCTCCTCCACTGAGAGCAAAACAAATATATCAGAGTTGTCATATTAAATGTATTGATATAATATAATATTATAATATTAGATGTATTTTTTATCATATAATTTTACATTAATTATTTAACTGTTTTTAAGTTTTATGCTATATTTAATTGTATGTATAAAAATACACAAATAAATTAATGTTACAGCTACATATTTAATCTTTGTATTTTATAGTATATTTTGGCCTTCCATATACTTGAAGAACCACACCACAATAATTGTGGTGTCCTAATTGGTTTGGGGTGAGTTTGCTGTTAACAACTCATATGTGCTTTATAAAACCTGACTAAACCTGAAGAATTACATCAAGTAGTGATACATCAGTGTCATGGAACTGACTGCAATCCAGCCAGACTACAATCCTGCTGCAAATCCAGTCATAAAAGTGAATATTTTACTTTACACTGGTGTGGAAGAAACTATGATGCTCTACATAGCAGTTTGGACAGAAAAAGGCAAAAAGAAACATCATGAGGAAGACTTCGCTTAGACACTACAATTTTGTCAAAGGATGAACACCACCACCACACCAACATTTATTGACCCTCAGTCTCTGGATGCCCTTACTCTGGACAATGCTTCCAAAGCAGTGATTATTTCTGCATTGAATTCGACACTAATGAGGTTTTCAGATGGTCCAACCTTTGCCTTCGGGGTTAGAGGTGGATGGAACAATAGTATGAAAAATGAAGGAGGAAAAATGAAAATGACAACCTCCATCAGAAAGAAATGTGGGCTTTGAGTTAACTGAACAGACATTGTGGGGGTGGGGTGGGGTTACTTTGTAGTGAAATTGTCTCTTTTGTTAATCCCATTTCATGCCAACTTAATCCTGCTCACCATATTACTCTCACAGAGCGTTGGAGAGAGAAGGGAGGGTAAATGACAGAAACAACAAGGAATAGTGTCAAAGGGAGGGAGCTGGAGCTGCAGACATTACTCTGCCACTGCAGTCCATCCAGAGTTGGATTGGACATGGTCTGTTCAGTCTTCTCCACTGGGACAGAGACAATGAGTTTAAGCCCTACAATGAGTTTAAGCCCTTCTTAGATTTAAACATCAATCATGATGCCTTGGCTTCTCCTCTCGTCAAGCTCTCTTCATTTTCTCTGAGCAGAGCTGAAAACAGTTTAACACAGCGAGTTCCTGTGTTCATCCTGCTGAGGAATTTTCTGGCAGTCATGCGGTGTGTGTGAGTGGCACCGTCATCAGAACCCCAGCAGTAAGGCTTCATGCAAGGTTCAGGCACGTCTCAGTCAGTAACAACTGCAAAAAGTTAACTTTATTATTTGTTATTTCATTCAATCATAAATCAGATGTTTTACAGATTTATTCTACAGAGTATTCCCAGCTTCATTCTTTGTCAACATTACTTTCTCCATGTTCCATTTTGATTAAAGAAGCTCGTCTCCACTGCCTCCTTCACTAAAACAGTGGTCATTTCATCACACATTCTCATCTCCTAATTTCTATACTTACTAATCAATGTCAATGACATCAGACAACAGTAGTGAAGAATTTAATACTTGAGAATCGATGATCAGCAGATGATTTTGGTCATTGACCTACAAAATCTTGCTCTGTGCATCTCTAACGTCAACAAACTTCATCTTTGTCATGTTGGGTTAAGGGAGCGCTAACCCAAATGCAGAACACCACACGGAGACTGGGAAAAGTTAAGAAGTTTA
>JAUZNJ010035915.1:0-12064 GCA_034780135.1 Jordanella pulchra
GTTGCCCCTCTAGTGCACCTGTTGTTAATTTCATTAACACCAAAGCAGCTGAAACTGATTAACACCCCCCTCTGCTACTGACCCGACCAAATCAATGTCCTAGAAGTTGAATTGACTTGATGCTAAACTCTGATTACAAAGTGTTACTTTCATTTTTTCTGAGTAGTGTATTATTTTAACATTTTTTATAGGTAAACTATTGAATAAAAGTTTAACTTTGAACCTTCAGGTATCTTTAAATTGTACTCAAGGAGGAAAACAATCTGTGAATGTCCACAATTCTCTATATAATATCTTGAATCATTCCTTTTTTAAATTTTCTATGATGTCAAAGTCTGAAAAATAAAAGTAAACATCTCTAACTTGTGGAAAGAGGGATTTTCTAAGTAACATTTTTATGGCATTAAGCTAAAAGAATACTTTTTTCATCCTAAAAGAAAAAAAGGAAAAAGTAGCCTCAAATGTCAAAATTTAGAACAAATCGAAAGAACATTTGCTTTAATCTATAAGTGAATGAGAAATAGTTTTTTGTCCTACCTCAGTAGTGCTATACGGTCATCCAATGAGCCAACTAGGATGTCGGGGTAACTGTTGCCATCCACATCCATGCCGCCGTTGATGGAGTAACCAAAAGTCTGGAAGTCTTTCATCACCGACTTCCCATCAATTACCTTCAGAAAGCAGTGATGACATGTTATATTCAAATGACTTAACTAAGCTCCAAGAGTGGATCACAGAAACCAGGACTGATGCTACCTGACTGGGCGCCTGTGAGATTCCCTTTTTACTTCCCATCCATATGTAGACCTTTCCTGTGTCATGAAAAGGCGCCCCTACTGCAAAGTCTGCAAAAAACAGGAGAAACATCTCCAGCAAACAACTAATACATAGAAAAAGGGGGGAAGCCTATAGGTGTTGATTGAATTTAATTCCAAAACTCAGTTTCCCTTTGGAAACTATTCTAACAGTCAGAGCAGTAAAAGCATCAAAAACCAGAACTAATCTTCAGTTTTGAAAAATCAGCTGTTAGTTAGAAACAGACTAAATCTCTGCTTGACTTTTTATCTAATGTAAAAGGAAGGTCACGTTCACCTTGGAATCCGTCCTGGTTGACATCACCGATGGCAGCAACTGCAAGGCCGAACCCGGAGAAAGACGGACCTGTCAGCATTATGGAGCATGTGCTCTGGAAAGATCCATTCTCATTCATGAAAATATACACGGCTCCTCCCTTTTCCTCTTTGCGATCGAAGTAAAACGGGGCACCTATGATCAGGTCATTCCAACTGGGGGGTCGAAAGGAAAAGTATATTAAAAAATTTAAAACATGAAGAATAACAATTTTTAATGTTACTTTTTAGGCTCTAGTTGCCTTTATTTTTTGCGTTATTTTTGAAAGTAGGCAGACAGGAAAGGGGTAGAGAGACGGAACGAGATTTGGCAAAGGCCGACTGGCTGGGATTCAAACCAGCGACTAAGGCCGCCATACATGGTCTTAACCACTACACCAACGCCGCGCCCCCAATGCTGTGGTCAGGGATTGCAACCAACAGTCACACAACACATTTTCTGTGAGTCCTTAAAACAGTTCAACTCTCCCCAGTTGTGTCACATAACTAAATGTCAACTTCTTATGCATTAAAGGTTTGTTTTTTAGTCGTTCATCCAGTCAAAGGAAAAACGGCTGCAAGAGACTGAGCTGGCCAAGTCCAGACCTTTAATAAATGAAGCATCTGTGGCAAAGCTTGAAAAGTTCTCAGTCCAAGGAGACTGAGCTTGAGCAATTCTGAAAAACATGTTAATCTCGAGTTCCTCGTTAGATGCGCGAGACCCTCTGTGCTTTTCCAAAACATGTGCATCTGTAACAACAAGGAAAGGAGCTTCTACAAAATATTGATTTATGGGGCTGGATAAAAATGCACGTCAGACCTTTTTTTTATGTTCATATGTAAAAAGTTAACAACCATGTATCATAAATATACTCAGAGAACACGTAAAGGTTTTGCAGTTTTAGACCCCTGTTGGAAAAATCTTCAAGGAAGTGAGAAAAACAACTGGTTCAATGTTTTTGGAGAAACATACTCATCATTGTTTAGGTCAGTGGCAGCCAGGCTGCTACCAAAGTAGGAGCCCACTTGTTCTCCCATGATGATGTGTTTTATGTGAAACATTCGATTTTCTAGCTCTGCCAACATCACAGAGCCCTTGGACTCGTCCCTGGGGGCCCCTGTCACAAGTGTGTAGTATTTATGGTTCAGCAACTTCTGCTCTTCTAGAACTGAATAACCTGTAAAATGAAGTGTAACAGGATAAGTTAAATCAATCAGCAGATAAGATAGCAGAGATATCACTGGATGAAGCACAAACACATACATTATTAAGAAACCATTTTTCTGACCTAAACTTTAAAAATATTACTTGAAAAATCTACCTTTTCATGCTAAAACATGTTTGTTTCAGTTTAAAGTTGCCATAAATAAAGGGGGTGAAAGTGTTTGTTTTTTCAAGTCAGCTCTTTGTTGAAGCCAGCAAAGCCCACACAGTGTGATTTAGCTCCTTTACTAATGTCACTCATGGAAGGGCGCTAGCATTAGCCCGTCTTGCTATCACCACGCCCATCTCTATTGCACCAATCAGGGACGCCCCTGCAGGCAGCTGGTAAGTGATGCTGCTTGTGTAACTTTTTCCCTGTTGTGTAAAAGACTGAGAAACAATAGTAAACAAATCATAACAAAATGCTAATGTTGCTAACATTCTAACCAAAAACATTGTAAAAAAAAATCTTTTTTTTGCAGATAGTGTGATTTATTCAACCATGAAAGGATTTTAAGTGATTGGCTTAAACATTAATCACCAATGTTTAGCGTGTTCTTTAAATATGCTTTTTCTTTTTACTGATGCTAACTTTAAAATGGTTTTCATTTGACCTTTCGAGCCTGTCTTTTTATTTCCTGACACAAAGCTGCGCACAGCAATCACAAATCAAACTGGGAAAGATATCCAAGCTAAAAACTGATGAGAATATAAGCACTCACCCATATAACTGTGTTTTTTTTCCACCAGGTCCCCCACATTAAAGTTTTCAGAAATATAGGGGTTATCTGGATCTCTCAAGGTCGCATGGGCATTTCCTGAACAACAAAGCAGAGCCGGACAATCAAGAGACTGATTTCATACAAAGATGGAGAGGTAACTGTATAAGCTGAAGCTTGGCCAGTAATGGCCAGTTTCTCACCTTGCCATATAAAACTACCCGGGGCTCCGAGGAAGACTTCGTTCTCTGTTAAGCCACCGGAGATGCCCAGCTGGCACATTATCTCATCTTCCAGTTTTTTTCCAGGGTTACAGCGCTCATAATAATCAGTTTGCCAGTCATCTGCGGTGTCGTACGTTAGATCGTTGTTCCTTACATAGCACTTTCCAATCATCTGCCTCTGCTCCCCAGGCATGATCTTCACATACCGATGACCACATGCCTGAAAAGACCAAGTTGGGGTTTCATCTACTAGCAAATACTGTCAACATACCATCCTTAAAGTTTAAAAAGCCTTAATAAGATGCCAAGAGAATAACCAGACTAACTATACATAGAGTATTTAGTGCTGACCTTCCTCCACATGCTGCTCCACAATAATAACAATAATGAGAGTCCATATTTATTTGTTTGCAAATATAACAACAATACAACAACAAAAAAAACATAGAACAAAGGGCCTAAACAGCTAAATGTGCCGTGCTTGAAGACAGTACTAACCCTTCTGCAAATGTCACGTTTTAATGCTTTAATCCTGAAATATTTCATATCTAAGACAATACAAAACACATGGCACTGAACAGAATGTATGCAAATGAGTGGAGTTAATATGTTTTCTTCCTCTTCTTTGGCTTTAATCTGTGGTTTGACCTGGATTGCCTGCAGGGATATAGTTTTTCACAGCAGCGGAAATTCAGGACAAAAATTCTGACATGAAGTTTTCTGATCTGTCTTCAGATGACGGCTACATCATGTAGCTTTAAAAAATGTTGGTTCCATGTCATCTGTGAAAAGACTGACCTAACATTTAAGAGTCTCCCCTTATTAGTGTCCCTAAAATGCTCACTGTTTGTGGGTTGTCCATGAAAGCATCGATTAACGGAGTGAGTGAAGGTGTTATCTCACCAGCACGCGTCCTTCTTTAAGGTTCCTCTGACTGGTCACTGTCACACCCAGCCACATGCCATCCACGATCTCTGATGGATCCGCTGTGAATTTACAGCAGAGGTTCAGAGTTTTAATGGTACTGACTAAAGATTGAGCGATTCAGGATTTCTAAGGTCGACACTTATTATCTTGTCAGTAGTTTAACTGATCTCTGACATGTGCTGCCAAAAATTTTGGACCAACTTTTGGAGGCAATAATGCTTCTTCCATTTGAATTCTAGATATGAAACAATAATGAAAAAATGTTACAAAGGATCTCAATTTAACAATAACAATAGGCAGCAAATTATGGAGCTAAATTGGGGCCAAAAGTTTGTTCATAAACTTTTTTAATAACTGAAATTTTCAGTAAGCTGAAATAAGACAAAGATTTCAAACTGAAAAGAAATGTTTTAAACCAGGTTCAAGAATACATTTGTCACTTTCAGATTATTGTTATTTTTGTCAGGGGCGGGGTTTATATGACTGGGGGTATGGAAAGATGATTGACAGCTTTAGTTCTTGGACCAAATTTTCCCAGCTGTTGCTTTCAGGTACCATGGGAACTAAAGCATAAATATAGCATAATTGATCATTTGAATTTATAGGAATAGATTTGAAAAATAAAAATGCTTCAAAGTTTCAATTAATTCTTTTCCAGTTTGTATCAGTTTCCATTTGTTTTTTAGTTTCAGAAATATTGATTAAATTCTAATCCTTTTTTGTTGTTTAATCTAAAAAAAAACCTCTTCAGTTTTAAACCAAATTTGTTTCCAAACATGTATTAGTTTCAAATATTTTTTTAACACTTAAACAAAAGCTGTTTTCTTAAACAAACTTCATGTCCCCAATTTAGCTCCATAGAATTGCAGGGGAGTGACGATGCACCTACTCCCCATGATCTCAAGGCATGGCACCTGAGCGCACTCATAATTCAGCCAAAGATGGATTTATGATACCATTTCAACAAAAATGCTAATAAGAAGCCTGGTTCCGCTGGAGGTTTCTGGAAGTTAAAAGGCAGTTTTTCCTCTCTACTGTCACAGCATGCATGCTTAGTGTGAGCGATTGTAGTAGAAGAGGAGTGAATCCTGCAGAGTCAGTGACTAGAAGCAATCCCCAAACTAATCTGTGATTTCCTTCAATTGTCTCTGTAAAGTGCCTTGAGATGACATGTTGTGATTTGGCGCTATATAAATAAACTGAATGAATAGAAATGAATCACAGGGTCAATGTCATGCAAAATCCCTTTTAATAAGCTATAAACTATGTTGTGATTTTTTTCTCTCTTTTCATTAAAATCTTGCCCAGACTGGTATTATGTTTGATTAATGCATCTCTGAGTAACTGTCATGAGTTTTGCTGTCTGAGCAGCACCCCCTCCCTCACAAATGATGGGATGTATTTAGGTGTGACTAAAAAGAGAGAAAAAAAAATTATCACAGTTTTAGTTTTAGTACAACCAACCAGCCAATTCTATTCAGGCTTTCAGGCTTTTTTTGCAACATTAATAAAAACTTGAAAGAAAAGGCATTTATGAAGCATATTTATATAAAAAAACCTTGGTGCCCAAATTTAGCGCATCCAAATAAAGTGGATCATTCGGCCACTAGGTGGCAGTACATAAAAATGTAAGTCGTACAGCACCTTGAAGTGTGCTCTTTGTGTTTTTATGGAGCAAGCGATCCTGTGAAGAAGCTGTGCATCATGCTTACTTGATGTGACCAGATCCATCCTTGTGCATTCTTTGGGGTCTGTGGTGATGGGACAGTAGTACACTGCGCCTGTTTCATTAACATTTGGAAGAGAAAAGGCTTTTTCTTTGGGAGCTCCAGCAAGAAGCCTAGAAGACATAGAAACAGAAGGAGAAACAGCAGCTGGTGGGTGATGTTGTTAGACGAAACAATGTCTAATCCCACAGTTTTAATGAACACATATTTTAAAACCTACACCCAGTTAATGTGAAGGTAGTGCGACATCTGAGACTTGGTGACTTCCTTCACAATAATAAAACGAAGGAAAAAATGGCAAAGCAAAACAAAGCAGAAAAGGCCATTTCAGTTTACTTGACCTTTTAAAGACAAAAAGATAAAAGTGAGCAAAGCAGTCAGGGCAACAACCACACAAACATGCACACACACACCCAAATGGACACTCCCTACCCCAGAACCTTTTAACACAGGAGTGAACTTTGAAGTAGAGTGATTGCTCGCCCGCCAAGGCTCACATTGTTTATTGTAAGCACAAGAATCATTCACTCTGTAGGCGAAAGGTGCTGGTAATCTGTTTACAGAGTGTTACTGAGAGACATCATCTGACAGAAGAAAAACCTCTTCAGCTTCATCTTCGCTTCACTTTTGCTCGTTTAATAAAACAAGTCAAATTCGTCAATATTTCAAATGGTGTACAATGAGACAATGTACTCAGCTTGAGTACGTAATGTTGTGTTTCATAAGATTCACACACAAACTGTGGATCTTCAAAGAGCTCGGCGTTATTCAACTAAGCTAAAAATTAAGTAAAAACTTTTACATTTTCCAAGTTTGCAGCTAAAAAAAACAAATGAAAATTCAGAATAGCGACTGGGAAAGACGCTGGTCTCTGTGAGTAACATGTTAAAACTGAAGTAACCTATAAACAGGTTTTAGGTATACATTTCATTAGGATCACATTTCAATATCAAATCTCTTTTGTGTCTGTCTGATGTAATATCAGAACTGGAAATGTTTTCATCAGCTGTAATTAAAAAATCATCACAACTAACAAGAAATAAAAGTCCACAAACATCAGTCTCTGTTGATTCAGTCTGTCTAATGTGTAAGTTACTGAAATAATTAAACATTTCCATTTAATTCAGCAAACATAATGGTGAAGATGACAAAAGCAGCCATTTCCATCTCTCTATTAATATATGGTCGGAGTTTTGCAGTTTTGTTGTTGTTGTTTAAGTGCATGAAATGAAGAGGATAACTGTTTTGGTAGCAATAGCAGTTAGTATCATAGAGGAATTCAGACCCACTGTTTTGGGACTTTGCAGAAGCAATTAGAATCTACTTACTTCAAAATAAGAGTCTCAAACAGTGACACACAGTGTAACATTCACTTTAAGATGTAAAAAAATATAATCATATGCTCAAAACAAGCAGGCAGAGATGAGGACTTAAGTTCAAGACTTGGACCCGATTCATAGCAAAGTCGCAAAATAAAAAGAATTCAGACTTGACTTGGGCTTGTTGTCTGGAACTGGAGACTTTTTAACATGTTTTTCATTTAATGGGGAGAAAAGCTTTAATTGTTTTCCAGGAGGGCTCAATGTCTGCAGACTTTTAATGGGACAAGACATTAAGCTGCAGCAGAGCTTTTTGTCCCACTAACAGTCTATTTCTAGGACTGGGTCAAAGATCATTAGTGGGTCATGATTATAAAACTATGACTTGATAATCATGACCAAATGGATGCCTCTCAGACAGAATAAATTACTTTAGCATCTTACAACAGCATTAGGCCGCCTCTGTCATCATAAAGACAATTCCAGCTTATCAAAACCACTTCTACTCACTGCATTAAACCCAGCTTATTATAGTCTAAATGGGAACAAATCCTTAGCTCTCCTAACACTTATAGTAATGAACATGAAACCGACGTTAGCTTCCAGAATATAAGGAGAAAATAAAAAGCAAATTAACATATTTTATTAATTTCCCATGAGGTGCATTGTTAGACTTTCTAAATAACTAAAACTAAAACCAACATTGCCCCAATTCTTTAGAGATATGTTTTAAAGCCCCTGGCTGTTACCTCTAAAATCTAGTGGATGCCGTTTTTTAACCATTTGAAGTAGATGCAAACGCTCTGTGTCTCTTTTAAGAAAACACTTTAAGTTCTTTGACAAAAATCCAACTTGTTCTCCTAGAAACCAGCTTTTTAGCTACTGAAGATGAAGTCCATATGTGTTCCCAGGGAACAAATGTGTTCCCATAGCAATTAAGGGGGTCAAAAAATGTTAAAAGACAACTGCAAAATGTATACGTTCATATTTAGGCTTAAGCGCAAACAGTGCTGGGTTTTAATTCTTCTAACCAGCAGCAAAGAGTCACATGCAATCCAGATGGTATGCATTTTATGAGAAAATGTAATTGCTGTTCTTAGAGGTTTGACTTGTGAGATCTGAGTTTTTAACA
This sequence comes from Jordanella pulchra, assembly GCA_034780135.1. NCBI lineage: Eukaryota > Metazoa > Chordata > Actinopteri > Cyprinodontiformes > Cyprinodontidae > Jordanella > Jordanella pulchra. The sequence goes on from JAUZNJ010035915.1 coordinate 8,362, forward strand.
CCACAAGATCTTATGTTTCTCATGTTGCAATAACATTTTAAAGCAGAGTCTGAGGCAGTAAAAACTATGATAAAATGTCCATACATTGAAAACCCACTGATTAGAAAAAATCAACAGAGACTCCCCAACGTTTTACAGACATGTTCAGAAAGATCTCACTATGACGACGTCTCATGAATAAACACAGGAATGATTGTTTCGTTCTGGGATGAAAATCTGCCAGATTCATTTTTTTTAAAAATAAAAACAACGTCAGTTGACAAATGTGAAAAAAGATGTACAACCATGCACACAGACACACACAACTAAAGACGAATCCAATTAGCCTAACAGTCATGTTTTTGGACTAAAGGAGGAAGCTGGAGTACCCGGAGAGAACCTGCACATGGATAGGGAGAACATGTAAAACTCAATGCAGAAAGACTCCAGGTAGGGAATCGAACCCACAACCTTCCTGCTGTAACAGTGCTGTCTAAAGAGCAAAAGAGATGTTAAACAGTGGTATTAATATTCAGTTAATTAATGACAGGTAGGAATATTGTTGACGTTAAGTAAAAAAGTACTAGTCACTCTGTAATCCAAGTTTTTTGCTTTATTCTTTCTAACCCAGTATTTAGTCTTTTTTTTTATACGACTGATGTTTGGGTTGTGGAGCCAAAACAAAAGAGGCCAGTGGGAAAACTGCCATCCCTATCAAATTAACCTTCTCTGTTGTTTTATGTTTCTTCTTCTTCTTTTTCGCCTCTTCTTTTTTTTAACGTCTATCATCTCTAGAAATATTTCAACAGTGTAGTAGAACTACTTCAATTAGTGGGAAACAATGTGTAATGATAAAACGATAATATAACCAGGAGTATTTAGATATCAACCAAAACCAACGGTTTCCTTTTAAGAAAATCAAAGAGGATATTTGAAAAAAGAAGATAAAAAAGAATACCTTCTTTGAAACTTCTGTCACATTTAAGCAACGTTTCGGTATAACACTGAAATTGTTTGTGGTGCCTGTCTGGCCACCCCTGTGACTCTGTATCTGGCCCTGGGTTCTCAAAATAACCCAAACTAGGTTGTGTTTGGAGCCCAGTGACAATGTGGCCCCATATAAACTTATCTTATCTAAAGAGCATTGCATAAGGCTAGACTGTTTCCCTCTGACTAATCAGCTGAACATGACGGGTCTGAGATTATCTTTGTCCCACCTGTGTGCTTTCATGACTGTTTTAACTGATCCTATCTGATAGTTGGACACCAAGTTTATCCTGTCCCAGTGGAGATGTAAAATGAGTTAACAGTAAAGATCCAGAGTTCTGAACTACAGGATGTCAAAGTGAAGCATCTCAATCCTCTCTTTATTTTACATCCTGTGCTGTAATCCTGAGATTATTGTTGATATTTGAAACTAAATCTCGTTCCGCTTTTGTAGCCGACGACTTAATCTTCAGCTGAAACACAACAATAAAGAAAGCAGATAAGATGCTTCCGAGGTTTCAAGACTTAAATAATTAAACGTGGCAAAGTTTCTCAAAACTTAGCAACATTCTTTTTAACTTAAATTTTAATGCAAAGTTCCTTTTAGGACGTGTAAACGGATAGAAGGCAGATGTCTAATTTCTGCTTCCAATGTTCGGCTGTTTCATTCAGCTGGGAGCAGCACAGACTGTATCAAAACACCACGTTCCAAGGTTAGAGATCTTTGTGGGAAACACAGGCCTCACACCTCGTTATGGAAGCCAGAGGCAGCTTCAAGGCCAGCTCGTGGACTTTGTTCTCAGACAGAAATGCTGAAGAAGTGGAGCGTGGAGTTTTGCACCAATAACCCCCGCTTTAGGGACGTAGATAATCTTAGAGGGGAAAAAAGCAGGTTGCAGCAAAGTAATCACATTCACTGAGTCTGCTTACGCAGCAGAAGCTTTATAAAGAATACCCAGAACCGTCTCACTGTCTGACATTAAATCAGTCTAAACTTTTCCTGCTTTAGGTCAGTCAGGGGTTCCAATAGGTTTTTTTAATTTCATTTGTGATAAAAATTTAGAAAAAACTTAATAAAGATTTCTTCTTTAGTTTTATATTTTTGGTATAGAGCACAAGAGGATGAATAAAAGGGCCTTCGGAAAAATGTTTAAACTCTGCAAGCATCATTTGTGAGCATTGGGCAGATTAGTTCACGTGATTCTTTGTGTGACAGCAGGAGAAAAAGAAAAAAGTCCTTCAAGAAGTTACAAAAGTGAATTTTGGAAAAGTCTGGTTCATCCTCGGGTAAAATTTACAGACACCAAGAATCTGCCTTGTTTATCTTTTAAACCAATTCTATGCAAGTATGAACAGCAGAGAGGAGTGTGTTTTAGTGCAACAGAACCTGTAAATACATTGGCTGAAGCTGCTGAAAGCCGGCTTAAAAACCACAGAGAGAGGAAGCGCCCTTTACTAAAACAAAAAAACAAAAAAAACAAAAGTTTGCTGAAACGCACAAGATCAAGATGCACTTTATTGTACCCAGGAGCGATTTGCTGAGCAGCCAGAAAGAATTCAGAGTTCAAACGTAGGCTAACACATTCTCCATGTCTGTCAGATTGTTTATGAGTTAAAACTAAAAGGAAAAAAAAGAAAAGTCCGGCCTTTTTGTAAAGGACTGCGGACATATGAAAGTAAAAATGAGCTGCTTGGATTTATCAACCATTGGAAGAGAACCATCCCAGCTGTGAAGCATAGGAGCGGTAGTATCATGTCGTACGACTGTTAACTGGTTCCCTTTAAAACATAGATGGAAACACGAGGGAAGATTATTATGTGGAAATACTGACGGTTTTAGTCTGAGAATAAAAGCAGCAACAACATCCTGAGTGACTCTCTGCATGACGCCACATTAGATGTAGTGGAAAAAGTGGCTTAAGGACGACAGGGTCAGTTTGGAATAAAGAGGTTTATAAAACTTCTGATAAAACATTAAAACATTACATTTAAAATGTTTGACCCAATTCAAACAGATCGTCATTTTATTCATTGTTTTTATCTGTTGCTGTGATCAGTCTGCAAATAAATATCATGAGTTTACATGTTTTACCAGGCTGAGTAACATTTGTGGTGAAGTCAAAAAGCTCACCGAAGTGTAGAAATTAGAAGCTCAGCTCTCATCTTTTTTGCTGCAATGTGGTCTGTAGAATATTGATGTAGGTTATGAGTGCAATGCTTTGCAAAATGGCTAAAATTGGCTCAGCTGGGTACTGTACTGTATAGTCCAGCCTGAAGTAGTTTTATATTATAGCAAACAAAATTAAAATACCAGTAGCTCCATGGTGCTTGAATAAGTAAGAAGAATTGGCAGTAAAGTTCTGCAGATTAAATGACCTGGATTATATAAACATTACTTAAAAATGACACAAGTGTTTTTTGCATATTACTGCTATTGTTGTTTTTAGATTTCTTGAATATTTGAGCATGAAATGAATAATACCTCAAATAACCTAAAAACATTGTTAAATTATGTTATATTTGGGTTGTTCATTTTACACTTTAACATAAGTCAATTAAATTCTGTTTATTTCTATAGCGCCAATTTACAGCACATGTCATCTGAAGGCAGAAACAGTTCATTCAAATCACACAGTCAGATTAGTTAAAAGTTTTCTATGTAAGGAAAACCAGCTAATTGCATCAAATCATTGACTCGACAGCAATCCCTCACACTAAGCAAGCATGTAGCAACAGT
>JAUZNJ010035916.1:0-36595 GCA_034780135.1 Jordanella pulchra
TTAAATAAACTATATTTAACTGATTCTGCTCTCTTGTCTTGGTGTTCTGCATGTGGGCTCGGAGCTTAAAAAAAACCCATCATGACAAGGACTAAGTCGCCTCCTCACCTTGCAGTCAAGTTCTCTAATAATCTGATTATTTAGTTCAGGTGTAATGAAGCATAGACTCAAATAAAACGTGAAGGACACAAGACTTTGAAGACTAGAATTAAGGAACCCCGGTTTAAATGATAGAAATAAGGGAACCATATTCACATTTAAATTTAACCCTGATGCAAAAATGTACATGCGGCCAAAAGAAGAATATAAAGATATTAAACTTCCTATTGCAGTGTTTAAACCTGTACAATTTTCTTATAGCTATTTTGATAAACTAAAAGTCTCACTGATGCTGTATCTTAAACTCTTAACATCAAAACATCAGACTAACGGATACACCTATGTACTCTATAAAAGGACCACCTTAAAATCATGACTATTTAATATGTGTATGTGTCTTTTCTGGTCCCCAAAATAGGCAGCCTTTGCTCGATATAGCACACTGTGTTTATAGCTGCCTTTCACTTAAATGCTGTGTTGTCTCAGGTTATTTATATCGTGATCATGCCATGCATGTTGGTGTGTGTGACAGAGAGAGTGAGAGCTACCATGATGACAGCCAATTAATTCAGCTTTCAGCGACTCGTTGAGAAGAAACAGTGACTGGCTGCATTAGTCATGCAGTATGGCAGCAGCAGCATGGGGAGGGACTGCTCTCATACACTTTGAAGGGGACTGCGTTTGCCCACATTTGTTGTTTGCCTCTTTTGCGACCCTGCCATTCACAAGGGGTGGGGGGGTGGCAGAGTCTGAGTGCAACCCAGAGCGGTTTTGTGTGTCAAACTTTCAACAATGGATTTACCAAACTCAACAATGTGCAGCTCTTACAGCCCCTTTAAAGAAAACATCACAATTTGACCCATGAAAGGACAGAAACAAACAACTTTTTTAAAGAAAATTGCTTGGTCCGAAGGGACTTGAACTTTTTAACTTTCTGTGATACAACAAACACAGACCTTACAATGTTTTATTGGAGTCTCAGCTGTAGCCTCTTACAGGTTTCTTGTAGAGTTGTTCAATACCGAGCTCCACCTATGCACCAGCTCTTAAGGGCTTATCTGTCACTGTTTAAAGCATCCTTAAGAATAATGCTGCCAGTATCTTGTTTCACTGTGAGGTTATATGTGCACTTTGCATCCGTGTTCCATAACCAGAGCACATTGTTTCACATGTTCTCTGTGTCTTAAGGGAATTTTGTGCACGGGATTGTATTAAGATTTACTGAATGAATAGAGGTTACTAATATACTATTATACTATATACTACAAATGCATGCCTCATTTATAAGAATATTTTCGTTAAATTCTTAAAGCGTTGATGACACTTTATGGATTTAATGTAATTTTGCATTAAATTCACGCAGCTGGACTTACAAAGTGGTTCTCGGTTATCATGAAGCAAACAGGCTTATTTTCTTTACAAACACTTTATTCCAGATTTTCATTTAACCTATCAAACAATAATATTTTCTGTACTACACATAGTTATAACAGACAGTACCAACAATCGACAAAGACGGATCCCACCCACAAAAAAAACAAACAAAAAAACAACGCAAAAAAACAAAACAAAAAGCGCACTTAATAATTGCTATTACAGAGTTTGTTCAAGGGTAGAATTCAATTCGAAAATACTTTATTTATCCCAAAGGGAAATTAAATGTTGTAATAACTAATGTTTTGTTTCCTCTTAACCAGTTGTTGCAGGTGTTGATAGCTGTAGACAGGAACCGGTCTGTACCGGTCTGTCTTGCATTGAATCTAGAAAAGCCTCTGACTGAGGATATTCTGTTGTTGTTTCAAAATCTTCTGAAGAGGATGCTCTCTGTTGTCCATAATCTTCTTCACACAATTATTCAGCGTTCCAGTTCCAGACGTGGTACACTATTAACATTCGGTGTTAGAGTCCCAGGTTTGTGTAATCTGTGAGGGTACATCTAATCGTTTCTATCAATCTTTCTCACTTTAAGGTTTTACATAATGTCTCTTATCCAGTAATGGTGAGATGGATGAGTAGCCACCTTCCATTTGAGTGTAATCAAGCCTCTAACCAATGAAAAAAAGGTAGTGACCCTTTGCACTTGTGCCGGGGGGACAGTTCCTATTGGATTAGAAAACAAACCAAAAACAGCAACTAGTGGAGAAGTTGAGATGTGATAAGCATAAGCATGAGAGATTACGTCAAACGATGACCAGAACACATGATAGGAAGTAGCTGATGTCTGTTTACATTTTTAGCCTTTGAGAAGTGTAGCCTATGCAATACTTTGAACTGTATTAAAGCATGCCTAGAGCATATGGCAGAAGAATGACAAACTGGCCAATTTTTAGCAACAAGACCTTACAATTAGTAGCTCCTCTGCAGCATTCTGATTAATACTGTAACTTGTAAAAGCCCATTTCTGTGCGGTGACGTCAGAGGAGAAAAACTTTTGGAGCTGCAGGAGCCTCAGCAGAAAACACACTGCTTAAATGCAGATAATAAAAGCAGTTATTAGTTTATAAATATATATTAGTATACAATACTTTACATTAACACTTTCAGATGAATCTTTCACTGCTGTTACAAGAAATTATTCCCTGTATTCTTCAAGTTATAGCTAGCAACTCCACCCGTCCTTCACTGCCAGAGTAGTTAGATCTGCCGGCGGCATTAGGAGAGAAAAATATTAACAAGACAGAAAGTAATTTAAGCGCTCCAAATGCCTTTCAAACTAAAGTTGAACTCCATAAAATTATTTATAATTAAAGTATTCATTAATATTTTAACCAGAACAACATAAATCAATCTCCATGTTATCAAATTAAACCTAAAAACTGTTAGCAGAGGCACACAGTGGTATGAACAAAATCCATTGCACTAATTTCCGAGCAAAGATGTTAAAGAGGGAAAAAACAAAAATGCTAAATATTATATTTATGTTACTCTTTTTTTTTATTCCAGGGAAATCTTTGTGCAGGTGTGTTTTATATTCACATGGAAAACAGGAGAATCGCTCTTCTCTTCAGCTGCTGCATCTGACTTCCTGTCAGATTTTTGCAGGGGACAACAAACACAGAGAAATCGATGTCCCCAAGTGCTGTAGCCATAGTCTCCGAAAAAACTGAAAATTTCATTTCTGCTCATATGTAATTTACCCAGAATGCATTGCAGCATAAACAACAAGATTACAGTGTTTTTACTGTATTGCATTTACATTAAAATAATAAATATTTTTCAAATAAAATCTATCTTTATATTGATCTATTTATTGTATGTTGGTCAATCACATTTAATCCCAGCAAAGTGCTTCAAAGTCAATGACTGCAAATTGATAAAATTAAAAAAGATGTAAACATTTGTTTAAAAAAAATAGTGAAGTTTTGAAAGACTCGTTCCTCTACAGTTGAAATAAGAGAGACAAAAACATCCTTGCACCAAGCATTTTCTCCAATGTTTGCACTAGTTTCCCTCTCTTTGTTACTATCATGGAGATGTCAGGCCGCATTAGAAAAATGAATAGCTAACAGCCCGTCGGCTATGGGAATGGAATCAGGTTTGCGGTTTGAAAAGCTGCAAAGTGAGAAATAAACAGCTTGTCCTTCATAAGCAGCTATTTCTTGACTGAGAAAAGTAAATGTATTGATTTTTTTCTCTTTCTTGTTACTTACAAGCTAAGGCAGCTCATACAAAAGTGAAAATGACAAGAAGGTCATCACGAGTGTCCTAATATTTTATAAGCCATAGTAAACTATTTATTACCGCAGAGCTCTAGTATTTCCCTTACATTTCATAGTGTAAAGAAAACATCTCGATTTTCAAGACTCAAATCTTGATCCTCTACCAAAACCTTAGGGAGGATTGTTTCATCAGTGATGAAGAAACGAAGAGGAGAACCAGTCGGTGGTTGTTCTGCTGCCTCAGTCAGCTCCCTGCTTACAAAAGGCCATTAGCCAAGGTGTGTAGCTGACAGATGAAGGCCCCCCGATGGTGCTGGTTCAAGCTGTGATTTACAATCTTTATATTTAACCGAAGAGAGATTAATTATTGCTGGCAAATTGACAGGGCCAGTGAGGTGAGGGAGGTCTCTGACTGACATTGCCATTCCTCACAGCACTTCCTGCCCGAGGGCACGGCTCCTGACCTTGAGATGTCAAGCTTTTTGGGCACCTCATTCCGACCCCTCCTCCTCCTAGCATCACCTTTCTGCCCCCCCCCACCCAAATAATAACAAACAATGACTTTCAAGCAAAGCTTTTTTAAAGCTTTTGTTGATGTTGTTGGATTTGTGCTCAGGCATGAGCATGAAAAGTGTGTGGTCTCCAAAGAAGATAGAAGCAACTCCTGACTGTTTTATATCTGCTATTTGCTGCTTCTGTGGGTCATGCTTAGGGATTTTGTTTATCTTTGCCATCTAATATATAAGTGAGGCTCTCCCCACTTCACATCTTTGGGGAAATGTGTCTGCAAAGTCCGTGTAATGTCATAAAGAAACAGGGATTTTATGGGTCTAATGTTACTGCAGCTAATGTTGATCAATGTATTATGTAGAACCATAAATTAATTAAAAAAGGCAATAATGGGCGTGCAGGTGGCGCAGTGGTTAGTGCGCATGACCCATGTACAGAGGCCTTAGTCCTCGACGCGGGTGACCCAGGTTCGAATCCGGCTTGTGGTCCTTTCCCACATGTCTCTCCCCCTCTCTCATACCCCCTTTCCTGTCAGTCTACTGTCTGAAAAAACGAGCCACTAGTGCCATAAAAAGCTCAAAAAAAAAAAGAGGCAATAATATATAAATATGTAGATAGCTTTATCAGCATGGACACTAATGAAAAGCTGGTCTGACTTCAGTGATTTATTTGGAAATTGAGATGTTGTTCGCAGTCATTTTCCTGTTGTTTTGTTTAATAGATTTTTTATAGATTGACTGTTTTTGGAGCCTGTCAGTTTGCGGCCATCCCTCAGTGCACATTGGACCCTGGCTGACCACCCCTGTGAACATTTTCTGGAACTGCCACTGGACATAACTTCACAAGAATTTTCAAATAGCATAAAGAGTATAAAAGAAAACAAAATAAAGTTGAAGTAAATCTTTTTCTAAATGTATTTTTCATATTCATGTATTTGAAAAGAATTTTATTTGTGAAAGTAAAAAAAAAAATTAAGGGTCAGTTAAGGTCTGTGTTTCTCGAATCAGGTGCAAAGCAGATATTCAGAGCAAGCGCAACGTGATTTGTGTTTGTTAATTCAGCACACAGCTTTCTTCTGCGTGTTTGTCTACATCAATATGCAGATCATATTCTAATGACCAAATTTATGGGTGAAGTATATGTAATTGAGAACATTTACCAAAAGCAAAGCGATTTTTAACATTGGAAGCTTTTTTTTTAGAACTTCTGACAGTCAGGTACAAACTGACAGGAAAAAATATTTTCAGTAATTGTTGACCTGCAGGAAAAGTTGATCAACAGGCTTTTACCACATTGAGGAGGTAACCCAATCATTTAAATCAGGTGTCCTTAAGTAGAGACACATCTAAAACATGAAGGACAATGAGCCCTTAGGACTGGAGTTAGGAAACCCTGCATTACTCCTTGCAACATGGACTTTTTTTCTCTCTGGATTCACCAAATCTTTACTTTTTTCATTCTCAATTTTAGATTTCTTTATTTTTGTTTTGAACACTTAAAAATATGCTGCCTGTATAAAATGCTATAAATATTGTTTTTCATAAATAATAAAAAAACCTATAATTCTTCTAATTTTTATCGTCATCTCCATGGCTTAGAACCTCATCTTTCTATTATGCTCGCTCTCAAACTACCTGTAAAAGATGCAATCTAAATGGAGCAAAATAAAACCAATTTGCACATAACATTTGACTATTTATTACAAGTACTAAAACAATTGAATGTGTAATGTATCTCTCCTTATCTGTAATCTTTAAAGATCCCCATGTTTATGCCCATTTAATGCTAATATTTACTTTCACCCCCTAACTCCTCACTGGTTGGCTGATGTGAAAATAACTATTCTCACTTGGAACATGTAAGGAAGGTGTTGTAATTTGAGGAGGACTCACCTGTTAGTAAAAACAACCTGGGAGAGCCTCCAAAGCCTTATTCACACCTCTTAAACAGCTCTGCTGTCAGCTTGACCGCAAACCACGTCTGATGTAAATTCATCCTCTCTATCCACAGATACTGATGGGGGGGGGGGTTGTTTAGCAGGTCAGTTGTCAATTGATTTTCCAAATATGTTTATGAAAAAAATATAAGCCTAATATTTAATTCAAATGAACGGTTTCTATTGGTTATCCTCCTAGATGTCCCTGCAGTAGTGCTCTAGAAGTGGTGCCAAGCCCTTGGGGCTAACGAATCAAAGGTGTACCTTAGCATGGGTGGAGTTACTGTTACAGTCATAGGAAAAAAAATTAGCTACCTTTGTCATCAGAAACAATGGTTATACAATCAAGGACTAACCGCTGTGTGTATCGAGTGACTACAGCAGACAGAAAACATATTGGATATAATAGAGGACTGTTTTGGCAATACAGTGCCTCAGCTATTGGTGTAAATTTACTACAAACTTAAAATAAATACAATACATTAAGGTCTAATGTCTTTTTCTTCATGATTTACAAGCAGTGCATTTGTAAAACTGAGATTACAAATGCAGTTATTTAGATCACAGCTTTCATTGTTGCTGCATCTTATGTCAAATGGAGCTTTAAGTTTAGCCTTGATGCATTTATCTAATATATGTAAAGATATAGAAGCTCCTCCATAACACGACTAATGAGGATTGCTCCAGATGAGCTGAACAGGTGTGTTATATTCTATTTAACCATACATTTGAGTCCTTGTTGAGTCAAGGTAGCACAACACCCCCGCCCAGCTCCCCCGTGCTCTGATCTGGCAGCTGCTTCACTGAGCTGTGAGGTGTGTAGAGGAGAGGAGGTGACTATGAGCTCTGACGCATAAAAATGTCACAAAGAGGGAGAAATGATAAGGTAGAGACATCTGAAGATAAGCAGAGGCATACACCATTAGTAATAATCAAATGGTGCATGGCTTCCTCTGGTTTTGCTATATCTCTGCATTGAAAAGCTGTTTCAACCTGATTTATATATGGATATTTATATAGTAAAGAACCAGAGGAATGAACCATTGGCTTTATCTTTGAGCACAACAATTTGTCTGCACTCTGACTTTTTACATACATTTTTAGATTTCCTTTTAAATTATGCTTTGCTTTGATTCATACAGCAATGCTGCCCCTTTGCAAACCAGAAAAAGTTTGGATACAGAGGGTTCATTAAGCTCTATAACGGCTGTATGATTCATCTTTTTAAAGAAACGTTAGTTATAGTATATAAAAGTGAATTGAGGAAATTCTGTAAAACAGCATAGGGTTTAAAAAAAGAAGCAATGTGGCGTTTTTCAGAATCCCAGACAAAAAAAATTGTTTTTAACAAAGATAACAGATGTTTCTCTTTTGTATATATATTTTAAAAGTCAATACTTTTCACCAATCCAACTTCGGTTTATTAATGCGGTGCAAAGTCACAACAAGAACTGAATAAAATTAAGCTAAATTCAGTAAATTTCAATCTATAGGAAGTCATTCCAGTATATTCAGATTCAGAACCAATGCAGTTCTGAATAAAATCATAACACAACACAGTGAAAGTCCATTAGTATATGCTCAACTTACACAAAGAAGGGTTCACCTGTTTAAGGCAATATTTGAGGGGAACCAGACAAATAACAAAACCTGCTTGTTTAAAGCAGTCAGAAAACCATCATCTGTAAGTCAGAAAAGCTCTTGCCCAGAGGGCTTCATGCTGCAGGCCAACTGCTCTGGGGTCCAGCCTACAACACCACCGTGTAGCTTAAATTTAAATGCTAAAAGTGACTAACTATGCCGGTTAACTTAACACACTCTTCTTCTAAATATGTTAACACATATATATTTATTGGATTTCTACAAACTGCAATATACTTAGTTCATTATGTTATTATTATGTATTTGAAATCCAGTTTGCTTCCAGCTACAGCAGAACTGAGCATGTATTTAAGAAATGTGTTACAACGCAGACACATGTTGGTGAACAGTTTACGCCACTTTTACCCGTCTGTGAGAAAGTCCTTCAAATAAAAGTTGGCATTTGGTCTTTCTGAAATGTAAAAGCAATGATACCTTTTGAAAATAAAAAAATCTTTTTGGGGAGCAATAAAAATGTTAAAACACAATGAACAACCAACCCCCACCCACCCCCACCCCACTCCCAACCTGGATGTGGCTGAGCACACGTTTTACATTTTGGTGGATCTGTGGCGTTGATGGTTTATCTTCTTCGTGCCATGACCACGAAAGCAGCATTAAGGAAGGTCTTTCTGCGGGAGCCATACCCACCTTTCCAAATCCCTTGGCATCCCCCCCACCAGTGTACATTACAGATGGAAATCACTAGGGGATTATAGCAGCAAAATCAGCTCTGCTTGGATTAAGACGCAGATTGCCATCAGCCGTCTCATGCTTCCTCTGCCTCACTGCGCTTCTCAGTCTTCACTGCTGAATCACACCCCCATGTCTGAAGGCAAGGCTTTAAAAGGAGAGATCGCACCCATCTAGAGTGTCAGCATGGGAACAATTAGCTAGCAGGTGCAGTATGCTGGTCTATTCATTATAAATGGTGTTTATGTACCTCCACTCCACCACCACCACCTACCTACCACACCTTATGCAGCTGAATCAAGGCTTCATCTCTTTCTTTTTTTTCAACCCATACGTACAGTCCTGAAAAAAACACAATCAAAGGTTGAAAATCTGACTTCCTCTCAGACCTCAGTCCAGTGTGGGACACCACTGATTCTCAATCCAATTACATCTATTGACCATAGAAAATCTATACTGAGGGTTGATGATTAATCTTTACCACCACATTACAGGGATTGCATCACTATAATTGCACTTGGTTGTGGCTGTCACTTTCCCTCTAATGAAATAATCTTGTTGCTCTAACCTACTGACTGTGAGCACTTGACAGGCATTATTGTTATTAATCTCCCTTTTTTATGAACAAAATCACTGTGACCTACTCCTGACACCATCCCTGTCTTTCTTGTCAAATATATTTGTGAAGATGTGTGACATACAATTATTTCTACCTCTGACAAACACATGGAGAGATCGTGTCAAAGAGGACGACGAGGGAGGATGTGAGTAATCCGCCGGTGATTTCTGAGGTGCAGCACCCACTCTGTGGATGGTAAAGATGCTGAAGGTCACGCACTTTTAACGGATCACTTAGTGAAAACAGTCTGCAGTGATTCAAAGATAGCCACATCATAACGGCTCTCACTTTGCCAGGCACGTTTAATTCAGTCCGCAAGGTCAGGGAGGTCAGTGGACAAAGTGTTGCTCATCTTAACTGACAAGCAGCCGCATGCTGCTCGGCTCAGCTCCCTACAAAGAGTGCTACTGCTCTCTACTGATGGCCGTGAGACATTTAATCTACCTGATGACAGCCTGAGCCAGATTTACCTTACAACTGATGGTTAATGACAATGTGGTGATGATCCCTTTTAGTAGCTCATATAAGAAGAACATCTTTCATAATGCCCTTGCAAGTATAGCACTTTGGATTTACATTATGAGGTCTGTTTCTTTTTGACACCTATTTCTTCCATCAAACTTGTGGTTCTGATCCTCACTCAAGATCCCATCTATTCTATCAACTCCTTCACTGTATCCTGATAGATTTGTGTCTGACGGGCAGTTCTAGGATGTGCTATATGATCCCTCTGACTGAACAATGAACCCACCCTGATGTGATGCCATTAGTCCAACCTCTGTTGCCTGCTGCGTTGTCTCCATCTGGTGGACAGTGAGCGTATTGCAGCAAATTGTGCACCGCAGACCTTTAAATTCCTCAGATTCCACAGATCACCAGAGGTGGGTAGAGAACCCAAATCTTTTACTCAAGTAAGAGTAGAAATACTTTAACATTTTTACTCAAGAAAGGGTAAAAAAGATTCGGTATAATGGTTACTCAAGTAGTGAGTCGTTGTTGATTGCAACATCTGATTTAATGATTGCAATTATTTAATCAGATGGACAGTTACTTGCAAAATGCTGGTATTTCAAAGTATTAAATAAAAGAAAACAAACAAATAACATAATTACAAAATAAAAAACAGTTTTCTAAATAAAAATACAGTTTGCTGTATGTTCACTTCATCTCAAATAATACAAGTTAGTCATGGTGGTTATAGTAACCAACATTTTTACTTAAGAATTTTACTTAAGAAAAAGCACTAACGTATTAAAAGGACTTTTTTTTCTCATTTATTACATGTAATTAGTGACCAACCACATCTGCAGGTTACTTATCATTCGGTACTGCCTCCAGGCTTACATGTAGTTGTCATATACTCTGTATATGCTATATATATACTTTCCTTTACAGAGCCAAAACTCTAGAGCAATAAATTCACTGATATTCAATAAATAAGACAAAAAACTGAGAGAATTGACCACACTTATTATTTTATTCTTACTATTAGATTAAGACAAAGCAACTTTATTTATATAGCACAATTTGGTACAATGACAAGTGTACCGAATTATCAATGACAATTTGGTACACAGTTCAAATTATCTCCATTAATCCACCAATCTGCTCTGACCAGCCTCAGACTTTGTGCTCAAAGAAAAAATATAACATTTCCACAGCAAAAGGCTTCTACCAACATGTTTCACCATGTGGATGATGTCATCAGGTGGATGAGGTGCGTCTGAAGTTTTCAATCACAGATCAGTTTTTTTTTTCTTTTTCAATGTTTTTTTTTTTTTTGTTATTGTTATTGGTAGGCTAAACATTAGTGGTCATGTCAGCCATACAGCCAAAGGTTAAAGGGTTAATCATATGATGCTTATTCAGTTTTTGATGCCCTTTGTTTACAAAAAGATGCTTTTTACCGAGATTAGATTACACACAGGTGGGAATAGATATTACTAATTTTACTTGTTGGGTTTCAGAATAAAGGGGTTGCAAAACAAATGCTTGCTGGAATTTTTAGTCTTTTATTTTTCTTTGTTTCCATTTTCTCCAATTTTATATTCATGCAGTTCTATGCATTGGTTCATCACACCATACACTGAAAACTGTGTTTGTCACAGGACAAAATGGGAACAACTTTAAAAGGGGGTGAAGTGTTAGAATCAAAATCTGCCTGCAAAATAAAGCTATTCTTGTCAAGACAAGTCTACAAGAGGAGCTTCTTTAAAGGGACTGTTAGGAATTGGTGTTTGTCAGTCAAAACACAAAGGGTCTGATGGCAAAGGGAGGGAGAAGATTCAGAGCAACTAGAAAGATGTTTCATTTCAACTACAAGTAAGAATAAAAAATCACAAAGAAAAGCCCATTGAGATTTGCAGCTCCTTTAACCAACCACAAGGAGACTTCAAAAGGGGCTCACAAGAGACTGGAGATGGCACAAAACTGCAACAAACAACTGCAAAAAACTCTTCAGAGCAGGGCTTAGGAGATCTGACACTAGGGTGGTAATGATGGCTTTCAAGACAAATCGCAACAAAATATGAGATAAAATAAAAACGGCTGTAAAGAAACACAAACCAAACCCCAAAAAAAAGAGTTAAAAAATAACAAGAGGGATAAAATATGATCATGAAGACAAACGACCGCCACAAGAAAAAAAAAATAAAGAACAGAAAATGTTTTATTTGAATTTTTTTTATCTTTTTGCTTTGCAGCTTCCAGCAGACATTTGACGTGTTGTTTCTAGAAGGCCGTTGGCTACTAATAAATCCTTGTGTCCAATTCTGCTACTTATATGAATGATGAAAAATGGTGCGCTATAAAAAGATAAATAATAGTAACTCAGAGAGTAACACCAGTCTAAAACACCATTACAAAATAAAGCTTCATAGTTATGGTAGCCTCACATTTCTTACACTGTGAAATAATAATAAATATACCCCTAAAAAAACAAAGAGAACACAAAGGGCTTTCTGGTCTATGGCTCATAAAAATGCAGTACAGTGTAGAAAGAAAGGAAAACCTTCACATGGGCAGGGGGCCAAAGTTTCAAAGGGGTCCTTCATGATAAAAAAAAAATGAATTTGGACTAAACATGCAGTTCAATCCTCTGCCCGCCTGCCCATCAACAGCCTATAATGATGTCATTACAACCACAATAGCCCGCCCAGGCATTCAGTGTGTAATGGATAATAAGTGTCTATCCACTGCTGACAGCTTTCAGGGTCCCTGATGCTCAAGTGTCTGGAAGCCTTTCTTCTTCCAGTTGATGGACTGGTTCTTTACAACAAACTCAACACACGTGTTTGCCTATCTGCCATATGGTGCGCTGGTACATTAAAAAAAAAACTCACTTAAACTTGCATTTTATTGTTGTTAGATGAGGCTTTAAAAGTGTTTGAAAGGGAATGAGATGACAAAAAGAGGCATAATATTATTGAATGATATATTATGTGTAGAATTGGAGAATATTTCCTTCTGTATTAAGCAGTAAAATGTTGTGCACCATGTTAGTGTTTTTTTTTTATATGTAGGAGACTGCTGGATGTTTTGAATAAAGACTAATTTTTTTATGCAAATAGCAAGAAGTATATTTAGTTTATTTCGATTTTTTCTCATCTAAACTAAGTACAACTAGCAGCCTGCATTTTGAAAACAACAATCTGTGTTTACAGATATTCTCTCCACATACCTTAAAAACATTGAAACTTACGAGTTTAGATGATTATTTTTTTGTTGGAGCAAAGCTTCATAGCTATAAATTTCATACAACTAGATAGACTGTTTTTTTCTTTCTTTTATTATAGCCACATTTGTAAGAAAAACACATCTGTTGTCTGGGTAGAGTAGAGTTTTATTAGTGGTAAGTGATGAAAAAAAAGAAAAAACAATTAAATAAATCATTAGAAATGTGTTCAGATCAGGCTCAGGTGTCATTTTGTTTCCCAAAGTGGGGCTCCCAAGATCACTGCAATGTGATCACTGAGGTATATTGAAGGATAAAATATATAATGAAAGACATAACTGTTCATTAAATAAATTACCAGTAAATCTAGCATTTAATTAGCTAAAGCAAAATGTAGATATTGAATATACCATTAAATTGAAAAATACACTATTAAATGTCCCATTAAATAAATAAAAAATACATTTAATGATGAATAAATAATCAAATATCGTTTTAAAATGTATATTTATTCAAAAATGAATATAATTGTATGAAAAAATATAGAATAAAATATTTATATGTATTTTTAAGGGGCCCTCAGCCTGTTGTAATGTAATTTTTGGGATAAGAGTTGAAATGTATGGAAATCTGGTGCTTTAAAATTCTCATTTTACAATATTCCAATTTATGGATATGAATCCATAACGGCAGTTAAATAATTAACTGATTTAACAAGCAGGGCGCCTCAGTGGTATAGATGAACCGTACAGAAGAATGACAGCCTGACTTCTCCTCATTGTTGGTCTGCAGGTTTGTCACACAGTGATTTTACGACAAGCTTTGTGACCTTTGAAGTTAGAGTTCAGTCCCAAACGTAAACGTATTGGATATCAACTGGTAGGAGAATGTCAGCTTTATACCTCCCTATATCAATGTTGTCTCCATTAATGACCAGCATTGTTTATCCAGTGAAATTTATGCTTGCCAACACGTTTATGCTGCTTCCACCACAAGCTGATTGACACTGACCAAAGGATATTTTTTTCATGGTTACAACCCACAGAAATTAATCCCTGCTCCTTCAAACTGTAGCACCATCAATAGGGGAAAGGTAGTCCTTCAATTAGTTTAACATTTACAAAGCATCAACAAAGTATTTTTTCCATATTTACTGATGATACATAATTATTTCAAATGGTATTAAATGAAACTATTGTCCGAAAATTCTGCACACAATCCTTCATAATGTCGATGTCAAACAGTATTCTAAGGTTGTCGTAAATTTATTATTGAAATTAAGAAATCACATTTATGTACGTAAGTATTCACATCCTTTGCTTAATACTGGGTTGATTCGCCTTTGACAGCAATTAGAGCCTCAAGTCTTGGATATGACGCTACAAGCTAAGGAAGCCTATTTGTAAGCAGTTTGTTCTCGCTCTTCTTTCAACTACATTTTAAGCTCTAACTCTGTTGGATTGGAGACACCTATAAACAGCCATTTTCAGATTTATTCAAAGATTTTCAGTTGGATTTGAGTATGTACTCTGGATTGGCCCTTGAAGGACATTCTTAGAATGGTTCTGAAGTGACTTCTCTGAGATCTTGGCTGTGAGCCTCGGGTCTAGAAATAATCTGTACATTTCTTATTTCTTTTTTATTTCCCATTCTAAATTTTGCATTCATTCCCACCAACAAGTTCAATCTTTGTCTCACCAAAGCTGCAAATTTTGTTTCTCCTGGTTTGAGCCTTTAAGATGGATTTTGCCTCCAAAAATGTTGCATTTTATTAAGGAGTTGTTTTAGTCCGGCCACTCCACCATACAGGTCTGATAGCTGCAGAGATGGCGGTCCTTCTGGAAGGTTTCACTCTCTCCATGGAGAAACTCTACAGCTCTGGCTGAGTGACTGTGGAGTCAATGGTCATCTCCTTGAAAGATATCCCCCCCTAAGTTACATTACATCTCACTTGGAATATTGCAATTCATTATATAGAGGCCTGAATAAATCACAGATTCAGAAACTTCAAATGATCCAGAATGCAGAAGCACAGCTTCTAACAAGAACCAGGAAATGTGACCATATAAGGCCTATATTGTCCTCTGTACACTGACTGCACGTTATTTATCGAATAGATTTTAAGATTCTTTTATTAACCTATGTAGTTAAAAAAAATAATATATAGCCCCTTATTTTCGGGACTTTTTAAATTTCAGTCTGTGTCCAGAACCCTGCTTTCAAATAGTCAGCTATTAATGACAGTTCATCGAACCCGACTTAAGAGGAAAGGAGATCAGGCTTTTTCTGTTGTTGCTCCTATGGAACGATGTACCTTTCCAAATTAGATCTACCCACAGCCTGGATCATTTTAAATCGCTTCTCAAAACTCATTTCTATTCTTTGGCATTTACCTGAAGTAGTGTTTTGATACTTTGTTTTTATTCATTTGTGTTATTGTCGTTCTTGTACAGCACTTCGGTGTAGTTTTACACCTGTTTTTAAAGTGCTATGTAAATAAATTTCACATTGACTAAGTGCTCAGTTTAACTGACCAAACCCCAGCAGTTCTACAAAGAGTCCAGGTGTTTCCAAACTCCTTTCATGTTGGAGGCCACTGCGCTCACTAGGACCTTTAAAGCAGTGGAAATGTTCCTCTAACTTTTCCCAGATTTGTACCTCTAGACAATCCTGTCTGAGAGGTCTTCATCCTCTGTCTGCATGATTAGTGTTTGCGCTCTAACACCCACTGTTAAATGTTGGACCTTGTATAGACAAGTACAGTATGTTCCTAAGCCTCTCCAGTCAATTGAATTTACAACAGATGGAATCAATTTAATCTGCAGAAACATCTGAAGGATGATCAGTGGAAACAGTAAAAAGCTCAACTCACTGTAGAACTTCATGGCAAACGTTGTTCGGTCCCATACCTGTAAAGTATGGATTTGAAAATAAGGAAAATTTTACAACATCTGCTCCAAGCCGTCCGACTACACCAGAAAACAAACACTTGTCAACACACTGCAAACTACAATTAGGTAGATTTTGACTGGCGATGCTGGTGACAATTCCTTTTTAGGAGGCAGATGAAGGTTATTTTTTAATTACATTTCTTATAATACAATAATTTGAATATTTACAGGAGACTCCTAATACAGGAAGACAGCAAGAAGGGCTACAATAGCTTCCCGGCCAAAGGGGACACTTGACAGCTATGTATGTAGATATTTAAAATGTGATTTCTTTTATTTGTATTATTTCAATCAATTAAAAACATTTTTTGAGATTGTTGTAAGTAAACTTAATTAGGTAGTGTGCGTGGAATTTTAAGGAAAGAGAAATAAATACCATTTAGAATAAGCCTGTGTCATTGTTAAATGTTGAAAAAGTAAAGCGCTGTGGATCATAGATGTACTCTATCGCTAATACTTAGGTGTTTTTCACAGGGAAAAAAAACAACAAACTCATTTCTCCAGTCTCTGTAGTAAGTTTTTTAATGCTATTTTTTAGTCCCAGAATTGAAAGTATAAACTTCATATGTGGATGAAAAGGGTTGAAGACTACTTTGAAGTGGAGATCATCGCAGCAAAATAAAATAATATGAAGTAAAATGAAGACCTTAACACCCTGTCAGTTAGAAATCACAGTTCAGTCACTGTTAATGTCACAGACTCACCACAATAAAACCCTTAACAAGAGAGAAGACGACATTCTCTCTGCTTTTTCTCTCCACAGTAGTTTTCGCTGTGGCAAAATAATAGACTGAAACATAAGTTGGACTGCTGTCATCAACACCTTTGATTAAAGATGAAGTAGTTGGGCCTGTCTTTCAGTGCTTAGTCCTGTTTCTCTGAGTTTTTACTGTGACTAACTGTATGAGCTCTCTTTTATCCTTTTTTGGCATTAAAATTGTCTCAGAGCTCATCTGCTTAGCTGTTTCTTTCCTAAACAGAGCCAACTATGGAGCTAATTTTCCATTACCTTTACTACTGCAGAAATCATTTATAGATCAGTGCTTCTTATGTTATAATGTGTGTCTGTTTCTGTCTCCTTGAACCCGAGTCGGCTTCAGTAGAACGCTGCTCACACTGAGCCTGACTCTACTGGAGATCTCTTCCTGTTAAAAGGGAGTTTTTTTTCTCCACACTTGTTGCACGCATGCTTGGTGTGAGGGATTGTAGAGTCAACGACCCAATGCAAGCATATATCTACTGTGGCCACATGCTAATCCAGAAGGAGCAAATCCTGCAAAGTTAATGACTGAATGCACTTTTAATCAATCTGACTTTATGACTTGATTAAAGTGTAAATAGGGCTGTACGGTGGAACAGCAAGAAGGTTCCGGATTCAATCCCGGCCTGGGATCTTTCTGCATGGAGTTTGCATGTTCTCCCCCGTGTATGCATGGGTTCTCTCCTCCTGCAGTCCAAAAACATGAGTCAGGTGAATTGATATCTCTTATTTGTCCAGTGAGGTAGGGACAACCTGAGTGTGTGTGTGCATGTGTTGCCCTGCGACAGACTGGCATCCTGTCCTGGGTGTACCCCGCCTTACGCCCATAGTCTGCCGGAGATAGGCAACCGCGACCCTGACGGATGAAGCTGGATGGATGGATAAATTGTAAATAATTTGCTAAATTAAATACCTGTTCAAAGTAACACTGATACTGAAAGCCCTTAACAGACTGAAATAAAGATCTGTCGAGACTATTTGCTCTAATAGCAATAACCAGTTAGTTGATAATTATGTAAAATAAATGTACAAATTTGAAAAACAATGTGGTAGTTAGATATAGAGGGTTCTGCTTTTCTAGCTTCCTGTAGCAGTAGGCTGTACTATACCTGTAAACAGGAACAAGTATAGATTAAGTATTATTCTACTAATCTATTACAATATACAGCTAGATTAGTAGTTAGTCAAGTCTGATATTTTACCACTCATCCTATGATAATAGCACATACATTTTTTATTGGGTCTCATCTATATCTCTTTCATTACACAACAAGCTGATTGTACTTCAAAATGAAATTAACAGAACCCACCTGGATTCACAATGTACCTCAACAAGTGTCCTCCTCTGAACTAACTACTCAAGAAAAATCAACGGATATTCACCTGCTCCTAAGCCGCCCCTTGAATCTTAGCCCCTCCCCCAGTCACACGTACTTTACTCTATAAAGTAAAGACCTTATATAAATATTGCTTGCATACTAACCAGTGCAGGTGTGCTCAATAGTCTACCCTGCGGTCCTGAGAACAGCCCTGAATCACAGTCAAATGTGAGGAAATTAGAGTTAAACTGAGATAACCTGAGCTACAGTCCATTACAATGATCCCAGAAGTTCTATAGCATAACAGAAAAAGAAAGGAGCTAAGGTAGTTATTACTAAATAGAAATGTGCAAGAAACAATTTTAAACTGCAAATCACTGCAGTTTGAATATAGTTCTGCTTGGATTCAATAAGCACATTTACCAGGCATAATAAGATTCAGGAAAAATGTTATGGGATTATTAAACATACTGTACCTTTACCTCCAGAATGAACTTCCAATGTAACTCAGCTGCTTTCTGTTTATCGGTTAGTTTTTAAATCTTAAAATCCTGAACTGAACTATGTCAACTCCAACTGGGACAAAAAATGAACAAAAAGAATGTATTTTCAGATGGAAAGTGGTCATGATAAAAATGTTGACAGGTTTTAAGATGAGATTGATTAAAAGGAAGATGAAAAAAGAATACTGATAAACTCTCAACAAGTCACTCGTTTTTAAATCAATGTCTACAAATAAAGCAACAGGACCTGACAATATGTTAGCTTTTCTCTTTAGAAGAAACTTTGCAAAGAAACTCCCTCCAACTCGGTATCAGCTTTTTTCAACTCTCCATTAACACTCATTCAGAGCCAGAGAGCCTTTATTATTCAAGTTCTGAAGAAAGCGGGTCCCCAGTTAAACAATGAGTTTAGACCAGTTGCTCTGACTTCAAATGTGAGAAAGTCTCTAGATAAACTAGGGACTGAGGAGTTCTGCATGGAGGTGGAGCAACACAAAGATGATGCTACAAGCTAATGAAGCCTATCTTATAATATACTGATTCCAACCCAAGCAAGGACACCACTTCCTTTGGCCATTTGACTGTTTAAAAAAAGACCTAGATTTTATACTGCTTCTGCTCAATAAGAAATCCAGAAGAAGGTATAGGAGCCCCTTGTGCAAACATATCATATACAAACGTTTGTTCCTCCCATTGTCACTAAAAATTCTAAATGAACGCATAGTTTACCATGGGACAACTAACAGGGAAAAGCTGAGGACATGTAGGTACTTATATCTTTGATCTGCCATGAACTGCAGCAGTGAACTAAGGGGCAGTGAAGTGGGTCATTTTTAATCACAACTTTTAAGCAACTAGGGCCAGGAATTATAAAAGATTACACATGCATGTCTAGGTTTTTAATGCTAATGGGTGATAAAAAAACAAAAATCAACAACCCCAACCACTTATCTCTCCATTGCCTTCAATAAGCTGTATTCTGCATAATAAGCTGCAATTCAGGACTGGATTTCCCAGGCAGCCCCAAAGATGCGACATCAAATGATGTCGCATGCGTGCCCCTGACAGCTTTGATACAGGAAGTCCTGGTTGTTTCAGCAGTAGAAGAAGACTTGCCTGACATGGTGCTTATTGCTGTCATGAAAATGTGGTCTGGTAGTAAACCGTCACATAAACAGAGTAACAGCATCACCTGTGCGCTCCATGCAGATGCACACAGAACCAGTTCCTTTAACTGACTCGTGTTTTGCTAACAGGCAAACATTAATTTCAGTTCTAAAGTTAATTAAACAATATAATAGTGATGAAATAGTTAAGTTTAGTGATTTACGTTTCTTTATTGGGAGCAGATAATTTTTGTTTCATTTTTAAGCTCAGTTCAATAGAATTACACTTTA
The DNA here is from genome assembly GCA_034780135.1 of Jordanella pulchra. Taxonomy (NCBI): domain Eukaryota; kingdom Metazoa; phylum Chordata; class Actinopteri; order Cyprinodontiformes; family Cyprinodontidae; genus Jordanella; species Jordanella pulchra. The sequence continues at coordinate 19,761 of JAUZNJ010035916.1, forward strand.
TTGATCAGCAAAGGGCAATTCAATCATTTATTTCTTTATTTGCACAGATTAATATATTTCATTTAGATAACGTCCAACTGAAGCTGCTATTGAGTATTCCCAATTAATTAGTACTGATAATTTTTATTATTCCGTATTAAATGTATTGCATTTTCTGTCTTTTAATTCATTTACAGTGATTAAGATTCATTTTCTTGTTTTTTGTGCCTGTTATCGTTGTTCCAATTCAAATTTTCTCCCCTTAGGGAGATTATTAAATATACTTTGACACTTTAAAATCACAGTAACGTGAAAAAAATATATATTTGTGTAATAAAGTTCCTTTTTTTTCAACACACAACTCTTATTTAGCTATGCTTTTCCAAAAAGAACCTTTATAATGTAGTATTTTTCATGCACCTGTGGTTGAAGCAATATGTCTTTTCACCTAAACTTCCAGTCTAAGTTATTCTCCATGCGGCGCGCTGAATGGCACGTGTCGCCCGGAACCGTCTGATCATTGGAGCGGGTCCGCCTGTAAGAACCTGCTTTGTTCTGGTGAAAGGTCCGCTGCATCGGACCCCGTCTGTCACACTGAAAAGCCCCCCCCCCCAACATACATACACACACACACCCACACACACACACACCCCACCCCACCTGCAGGGACTCGGTTCAAAGCATCGCGACATTTCCTTCCACCTCACTGGAGCAGAGTGCGAGACGAGATGATCATTAAAACGGATCCCAAACTAAGGATGATGACACACAGCATAAAAGTCAAAGAGAGAAACACAGACAGAGGTGGGGGGGACTGCTCACTGTCTTTTTTCGAGTTCATCAATTAGCCCTTTGCCACAGATACCATTAACTTAATGAACCGTTTCTGTAAGGAGAATATTACTTCCCTCTTCTCAAATTAATGAGGCCGCTAATTGTCCTAATTTGCGTCTGAAACCCAGGCATTAAGCTTTCTCTCTGTGCTCAACAGAACCACCTCCGTAGCTTCGGGTGTGAGGGGATAATTACAGACTATGGACTGTTTCCAGCATCAAGAGGCTCTCTGTTGCTGGTGCACGATTGTGTAAACTAATCCACACAATGTTTTGTAAGGAAATTAAAGGATCTTTAATTAAAACGAAGCGATAGATGGTGCGGAAACTTCCAGTAAGACTGCCTAACTTTAAATTACTTATGCATCTGTAAGGGTGTGACGGAAAATGTCCTGTAGACAGACTTAATACATAGAAATTAAAAGAAAAAAGTATGCAAAATATATTTAAATGTAAACTCATCACAAGCTGTTTACTCATTAATCACATTTCAACTATTTATTACACTTTAAGATGCATGTTTAGCTAATAGGCAAATATTAATTTGAGTAGGCTTCTAAAAAAATGAAATAAAAAAATGATGATGAAATAGTTAACAGCATTAAGTCCTTTATTTTTAAATATTAATTTTGAATCCAAGTGGGTTTGAATGCGTCTCCACAGGATAATCAAGTTTGATTTACTCAAAACATGACCAGTCACACTGAGTTTAATAACTATGACTGGTCTTAAAATAACCAGGCCCTATGTTGTGCTTTGCAGAAATAATAACACCTTTTTTTATCCTGTCACATTACAGCAAATGTGTTTTATTGGGTCTATGTGAAAAGGTAACCCAAAGTAGCATAGAAGGGGAATAGAAAGGATTATATTATATTTAAAAACTGACATTTGAAAAGCGCAGGAAACACCTGAATGAAGCCCAATGGAAGCACCTTTTTTAAAGTCCCTTAAGGTTTACAACCATCCTCAGTACCAACAAACCCTTATAGGCCAAGGGGATACCCATCCTTTAGTCCAGTCAGGCCACGCTGAAGGCTGACAGGCCACAACCATCCCCAGTACCACCACCTCCTAAAGCTGATATAAGCCAAGGAAGCACTCTGAAAGTTTTTCAAACTAGGATTAGGTCTTGGGTTAGAGTTTTTTGGTGATTGGAGTCGTCTGTGTCTGTTGGGACACCAACCTAAGTTAAAACAAAGCTATTCTCTGAAAGCCCATGAGAGTTTTAGAACATATTAGTTGTTATATGAGTCCAAAAGAAGGAATACTGATCTGCAAATCAACCTGGATCCACAGTGATACATAGGGGTGGAAGCATCTTGATGAGGGGATCCCTGTCTTTAGCAGAAAAAAGGAAACTGGTCAGAATATGGATGGACGTATTTTACATAAGGAAGGTCTTCATTACTAATGCTGGCATGCAGAAACAACCATTTGTTTGTAATCTTTTAAATGAAGGACTTACAATTGGAGTAGTTTACTTTAGTAGTCTGTGTTTTTTTGACAGTTTCCTCTCATCTGGTATTAATGAAGATCTGCCCAGCAAGCAAAACAAACAAACGGATAAAGTACAAGTAAATACCTTGACTAATATTTCAAATGATTGTGAAATATTTGTGTTTTTAAGTGCAGTGTAATTATGATGCATTTGACTTACTTCTGTTTCTTCCTCTGCAGGGTGTTCAGGCTAAAAGATTCCCCAGGGGCCTGATCATCTTTTAAAGGTTCCGGGGGATATTGATTTATAGACTGAGGTATGGGAAGGAAATGTTGCACTTTATAATTTTATAATATTTAAATGTTCTTTAGAAATGTGTCAATAGCTAGGTAATGTTTGTGCGACAAATATGTCAACTTTTTAGCCACTGTGTGGATGTTTATGTGTGGATGTTCTGTGCTTGTGGTGAGACCTCACCTGACCTGCTGATCAGGGGTTGATATTGGTAAAAAGAAAAAAAAAAAAACTGGTTGGTCTGCATTCATCTTTGCCTCAAATCTCCTGCTTAATCCAGCGGATCGGTGTAACAGACGTAAATACTGGATGGTTTTAAGAAAAGATGGAGACAGACTTACTCTGCCTGGGACTTTTTAATACATTAAGGTACGCACTAGTTTGTGTCGGTTTATCACATAAGGTTCCGTTAAAACTCATGAAGATCATGGCTGAAATTAACAAACAAATGCAATACATATTTATATGTACATATTAATTATCTAAATGTATGAGTGCTATTTAAAGGACTCATGTTGCTAAGAAAAAGTTTTTAACGATATCAAACTCTTGGGTTGAAGTTCAGACTATAGCTGAGTCCAGCAGCTCAGGTGGTTAGCTGGACAGCAGCCATGGGACATTGTGTTGACACAAGTGGGTGCTGCTGCGCTTGGCTGATTAGAGTCTGAATAATATTTAAGGCCCAGGAAACAAAGCTCTGGGACCGCCGCCAGGTTCCATCACAAACATCGTAAGCGCTGCTTCAGTCCTCTGCAGCTCACCGGTTGCCAGGCTAGTGACACGTTGTGAAACCACTGGCAGTAAACAGAGTTGTGAAATTGCTGAGGTAATTTTGTGCAATCAGGTTGGGTCTTTTATGCCGGAACAATCTCATTAGAACAGCTACTGGTTGATGCTTCATTTGGTCTTCAGTGGTTCGGGTTATCATTTACTGCAGATTAAATAGTGCTATTTAATTTTATTTCTGCTGGTGGTTGTAGAAAATATTAAAAGTTATCATTTTAAGATTATTTAGAATCTGCACCACAAAGTTCTTCCATCTTTGTTTCTTAGTGATTGTGGCATCAGTTATAAACTAACATTTATTTTTCTACTATTATATAATTTTCTTTAACCAATTTGCAAAGTTTTTGGACACATAATGTAAAAGATAACATTCTCTTTTAGTGATAAAGAATTGGTGGACTTTAAGACAAAGAAATAATATTTCAATGAAACATAATTAGGACTTTTAAACAAATTATATCTCATTTTAAATATGTTTACTAGTCAGTTTTTTTTTCTTTTTACTTGCAAGCAGTATGATTTGTTCCAAGATTTGTGAATTCACAAACTCCCGAAAATACATCTTACCAACCGCCAGCAGATGTATTAGCTTCGACATGGGAATGTTTCAGACCAATGAAATGCATTGAGATATATGACATCAATGCTTCAACTAGAGGTGGAAAACTGAAGCAAAACAAGCATATCTGCGCTAGCTTTATTTCTTTTTGAAAAACAAACAAAAAGATGTGATTTTTGGCTTTGTGGGTGGGAAGGATCTTTGCGTGTTCTGCCTGCTGGATTTAGTAAGAGTTTAATTTATCAGTTAATCCTGCTAGTTTTGAAACAAATCAAGCTGCTAATCCTACAGTGATTGGCTAAAAACTCAACATTAGAGGCAGGTACCCAGTCAGCTTGAGGAATTGTACCAAAGGTTTCTCCCTTTTGCGAACACTTTCTACATGAGGCTTTCCAGATTGATTTGTGTAGTTCTATTTGAATTCTACACAATACCAATCTGGTTTATACCAAGTTATGATTTTGTATCTAATATTGCTATTTTATCATACTTAAACTATTTATTTAAAGCATAAAATAGAGACCACATACTTTAAATGAAACAGTAAAAACTTTTTTATTTTTTGGCACAAACAGTTTTACGTTTTGGGATATAATAAAATGAATAAATTATTTTTTTTTTTTTTACTGCTGTATTATGCGTTTTTATATTACCTTTTGAAAATATATCTTTAGTACAGAGATCTGATTGTTTCCTGTTTGTTCCTAACAGACCACTTCACTCTCCATCTGAAGGTTTCTTAGTGGTTCCTAGAATTTTTAAAAGTAGAATGGGAGGCAGATCTTCTAGTTATCAAGCTCCTCTCTTGTGGCAGACACCCTGTCTGCTTTTAGGCTAGGCTTAAAACTTCCCTCTTGATAAAGCTTAAGGTTATCCTGAGCTATCTTTATAGTTATGCTGCTATAGGCTTAGACTTCTGGAGGACATAGGGACCACTTTTCATTGTTCTACTTCATTCTATCTCTATTCTCCCATTTTGCCATATTTTTTTATTTCACCTCCTAACTCGATGTTCTCTTTGCTTTTTCTCACCATACTATCTTGAATTTGGTTCTGTTTAGCTGTGACGCCATCTTGCAGACAAAATGTAGCCAGTCTGCTGCCGTCAACACCTTCTATTATAAGTAGATGACGAAATTTTGCTTCTTTTTAGTCCTGCTTCTCTCCTAGCCATAGCTATGGGCTAAGCTTTTACTCTGACTAACTGCATGTGCTCTCTTTCATCCCTTTTGATGTGAAAACTGCCTATATCTGCTTAACCATTTCTTTGCTAGACAGTGCCACCTGTGTAGCTAGTTTACTTTTACCCTTTCTGCTACTTTTTTTAAATAGATCATTGCTTATATATTATTTTTGTATGTCTGCTTCTCACTCCTTCAACCTGTCGGCCTTGGCAGATGGCCGAACACACAGAGTTTGGTTCTGCTTGAGGTTTCTTCCTATTTAAAGGGAGCTTTTTTCCTCTCCACTGTCGCTGCATGCATGCTTGGTGTGAGGAACTGCTGCAGGTCAACAACACAATGAAAGCGAATGTCTACCATCTCTACATGCACATCCAGAAGGAGTTAATTCTGCAAAGTCAAAGACCTAGTGCAATCAGGTGGTTTTCTTTAGATAGAAAACTTTTAAATAATCTGATTGTATGATCTGGTTGAATTGTCTATGTAAAATGCCTTGAAATGATGTGTTGTAAATTGGCGATATATAAAAAAACTAAATTTAATCTTACATATAATGTTTTTTACAGCGTCTTACAATCTATTGAAATATAATAACCTAGTTTTTATTTGTTCAGGCACTTATCCACAATGCACTTAAACTGAAAGTAGGTTCGCATTAACTACCTATCTGCCACATTACAGTGCAAACTGAAGCGCCCAAACAAGAGCCACAATGCGCTTCAGAGGGTCAGTAAAAGTTGACCTCAGAAATGTTCCTCACACCTCCTCTGCCTGCACTGCCACTCCTCCTCTCCCACCCAGCACCAGATGGGAAGTGTAGCCGCATTTTTAAAGCCTGCACGCAGGGTTACAGGCTGTTGTGCTGGCAGTGCTGCTGAAGGAATGAAATATTCATGCAGGCCCCAAATAATAAAAAAAAAAGAAAATGAATGGACTCCCTGGGAGAAGAACGTGCCGATTTATTCAAGTAAGTCCAGGCCTCATTAAACTGCTGGCGGCAAGGCAGGTCACGGTGATTTTCACTAACACTGCCCGACCCCGACTGTCTCCTCTCACACAGAACCACACAAACACTGACTCTATACACTTCAACAGGGGTTAGGGGGGGTGAAAGAGGCTGAATATAAAGCGTGTCCAAGTCACCATCACTGGTCTACATGATCTGAGATCTCCCAGCGGGACAGGTCTGAGCTGGTGCTGAAGCTGCTCCTCTGCAGTAATTGACGCCCTAATGAGTGATTAGCTCGGGTGCGTCGCTAGCAACATATGGGAGATGTGGGCAACACTGTGTGCACCAGAGGTGCGTGGCTTGAAAAAGGTGCCAAGGGACAACAGCTGATAGGCACACAGAAGAAACCGGGTTACTTAAACTAAAATTTGTAGCCTAATCTATCATCCTTCAAATGAAAACATCATTCTGGTATAACAGGAACCTGATTCTTTAATGGTCTAACTACCTTTTTTATGAATGTTTTCATCCTGTTCTCTAAAAGATTCATAAATCGCCTTGAGACGACTTATCAGGGACAACTTATCAGTTATCATGGCTCTGCTGTATAGACAGGTGTGTCTGAGTCTGGTCTCCCACCTGTTCGTTTTATTATTCTTCTGCAAATAATCAGGGGAAGATTGGACATTTTTTTACTGTTTGTTTGAGCATGTATTCACTTCTAGTCTCCTTTCTCTCTGAGGTTCGAGCCAACAGCTTATTGCTGAGAGAAAAAGAAAAATACTCTGATTCATTTTTCCATGAGTGATGATGGCCCATGATGATGGGAATAAAGGAACAATTGCAATATAGCAAAATGTTTTTGTTTTTTTTAAAGATTTTAACCCATTAATTATTTTGCACACTGTAGATTTTTGGATGTTATAATCCATTTTAATAAATGGTAAATTGTACCAACTTAAGCACTTTATTTCTTTAGTTACCTTCCAACATTTTGATGAGAAAATTAACAGAATATCCTGTTCTTATGTACTCTGTGCTGTGTCCAGAAGGAAAGAGAAAGGCTAACATGTTTTAATGGATTGTGTTATGAATTAATACAGGATAAAATGGTTAAAAAGTCTTGCAGTAGAAACAGTTTCTCTGTTAAAGAAAAGAGTTTGTATCCAGCTGTACTAACTTTGGCAACAGCGCTAATGCTAGTGTCATACTAGCTAACTGAGCTTCTTAAACATAAGGTAAATGTTGCTAATGAAAAATGACACCTTAGCTGTTGCCAGGGGAAGTTTTTAATATCATGCGGATGGAACAGATTTAATAAATCTGTTTTAGGAAACCGTCATACTTGGAAGATGGCAACAGCTAGCAACAAGGTTTAAGTCAGACTTAGCTTTCTGAGCTTAATGCTTGGTTGTCTGTGGTGAAAGTATTCTGTATCACCTTTTTGACTTGTTAATGCTTGTTAACACTTAGGAAATAAAGACTGACCAAATTTTATTCTTTTGTTTGTTTTTAACATCAGAGTACACACCAGATAAACAAAATTAGCAAAACACATTCAGCTAATTGATCAGAGCCACCATTTTTGTAATAATTCCAATTTAAGCTGAAATTAGTAAGAAAGAAGAGCAGCAGGTTAGAGCCTGAATCAAAATGTCCTCCCCTAAAATCCCTAAAAGCAACATTCATAAAATTTGAAGTATTTGCAATCTAAGAATGGATTGGTTAGAAAAACAACCAATTTAGTTACCAATTTTGGTTCGATTAATCAATATATTGGTCAGAAACTGACCAAGCAATAGGTTTCAGTTCGACAAATTTAAACAACCTATAAAAATGGTAAGTGATGGTTTACTAATCTGACTGTTTGGCTGTAGTCAAGTGTATTGTGTAATAGTTGAACCTAGAGAACACTTACAGTGATATGTACATGTACAGCTAATCGTGGCTTTAGCTTTGGTTGCAACATTAGTATTAACTATTAATAAATTCCAGGAAGCATTAACGTGTTGGATGCAATTGTATTGGTTTTTCCTTTTAAAATAAAGGTTAGTTAAAAACCCTAACAAATTAGATTGGTTGTTTTGACCAAAGGCTTGGTTGGACACATAACTACCAACAAGATTGGTGAAATTCAACCATTTTTTCTGGTTTTATTCACCAATCTGTTCTTAGGATTTAACTTTCTCCATTCCTTTTTTTTTTGTTATAACATCCTCTGCACTTGAAGCTAATCCATAAAAGTCTAAGAGCCAAAAGAAAAGATGAATTTTTCCTTTCCACTGTCACTGAATGTATGTTAGATTTGAGGGATTTCTGTCAAATCAATGAGTCAATGCAATCAGCTGGTTTTCCTTAGATAGAAGAAACTTTGAAGCTATCTGACTGGATGAAATGTTGGAATCGTTTCTGTAAAGTCTTAGTTCATTTAAAACATTAGAGTTTTACAGATTTATTTCACAATATTTAACTTGTTAATCTTTCAAAAATGTCTGCTAAGAATGTTATAAGATCTACCAAAAAGAATTAGTTGCACCTGTTTCACAGGTTGAATTATCAGAGAATTTAAAACTTAGATGACGCTGAAGTCCAAGTTCAAAAGCTGTTGAACTCAACAAGATGTGTTTTGGCATCAGACTTTTATAACATGAGAAATGATCTGAGAAGTGTTTCTTTTTCATTCCAGTAAAAGGGGATCCTTTGCTCCCTTTTCTTTCTGTTTAGACCTCCAGTGCACTGCACGCTCCTGAATGATTAATATTCCAGCTCCCCTCATGTGTAAGGATAACAACAAGGTCGTGATTGAGTTACAAAGCACAATAGGAGAGAAAAAGTCAAGCTTTGTCTGATTGTTCTCTGACAGGGTCAGAGGCTGCTGTCTCCTGAGGCTGCAGGGCTGTCACTGGGCAGGGAGTGACAGCAAGGTGACTGAGGGGAGGCTCTATAAATGGTTGGCGCAGAGATATCCTCTCCAAAGTTGTGGAGAATCCTGTGCGTAATTCCACTGCTGCGCACAAACGCACACGATGGCCGCAAAAGCAGAGCTTCCGGGCTGGCCAGAGTACCCCGAGGACTTTGCCCTGTTACAGCAGAGAAACCTGGCCCACATCAGCTCCAAAGCATGGATTTCCTCTAATTCAGTCCGCGCCTTTTCGCGGAGGGAAGCGCAGGCAGCAGCGGAGGCGGGGATTTCACTGGAGAAACTTGGGCCGGTGGGTAAAATCCACGAGTGCGCTTCCACGGAGACAGGCCACGCACGGGCATCTGATGGGGACAACGGGGGCAGTATAGGGCCCCAGAGACACCGGCGGGTCGCAGCCAACGCCAGAGAGAGGAGGCGGATGCACGGTCTTAACAAAGCTTTCGACGAGCTCAGGAGCGTCATCCCGTCTTTGGAAAACGAGAAGAAGTTATCAAAGTACGACACCCTCCAAATGGCGCAGATTTACATCACGGAGCTTTCTGAGCTCCTGTCCGGCGTGGTTCAGCAGGAGTCCAGGGGCCCCCGCTCAGGGTCTGCAGAGAAGATGTCCAGGAGGAGTTTGATCCAATCCCTCCGACCAGAACAGGCAGAACAGCCTCCCATCCTGCTGAACGCAGAGGAGCAGCAGCAGAGAGACCCATCCATCAACCACCTGCTCATTCTCGGTCCTCCATCTGTGTTGGAGTCAAATAAATCAGAGGCCTCCACCAACAGCAGCGATGATGAATCCTCAAATCTCAGCGATATGGAGGACAGTGGAAGTGGGAGACAGTGACAGAAAAGCAGTTATCTCTCACTGGTTCCCACATGTTCACTTGGCAGCGGATAACAGCTGCCACCTCTGATAGATTAGATGTTGCACTACTTGATTTCAAAAGTGAAGGACACTCATTCATTCTGATTTCTCAGAAATCCTGATTTGGTTTCTTCTTAATGAACTAAAAGAGGTCTTTATTTGCACTTTAAGGTCTTGAACAACAAGTAGCGACATTTTCCAGAGTTGCTGGTTGGATTTTAGCTTTTATTTCTAAATAAAACAAGTATTTTTCTATTTAAGAATAGCTTATCTGTATTTTAAGAAGGATGTTTTTGCTACAATAAAGATATAATGAAGTACTGGGTTTGTATTTTAATTTATTTTTGTATAAATCACTGCCAGCAATATATGCATAAATTCTCACCAAAGTACAAGAATGAATGATGCTTTAAAACAATCCATATAACAGTGGACATACTGTGTCTTATAAGAAAATAATACAAAAATCATTCATTCTTCATATGTCTTTAAATAAAAGGAGACAGAGTTCATTGCAATTATATTCAAACCTAATCTGCTTTTACACATTAAATCTCATAACTGCAAATTAAAAGCCTCTTATTGGGAGTTTTGAATTAGATCAACACAGATGTACAGAGAATTGTGAACTGGAACATAAATACTAGCCAGCAGCAATTAAATAAATATTTTGGGAACTTTCTCTGTCTTACAAAAAAGCTTCAGCTTAGTCAGTTTGGATGGAAAATATACATTTTCTGCAATTAATTCTCTTCTAGATTTTAGTCTTGACTTTGACTAGGCCATTCTACTAAGAAAATGCTTTGATTTACACTCCATAGTAGTTCTGGGTGTATATTTAAACTTGCTGATGGGAAACAAACCTCCAGCTCAGTCTCATGTCTTTCGCTACCTTAAACTGGTTTTCTTCAAAGACCATCTTGCAATTAGCTCCATCGTTTTTTCCCATCAAGTCTGAACCTGCTGAAGACAAGCATCCAAAAAAAAAGACTTGTTTTCTGTGGATTTTATTTAGGAGAGTCTCTGTAAAGAAACCATTAATGCTTTTTTTTCCAATTCACAAGTTTGCTTTATTCTGTGATGGCCTGTTACATAAAATTCCAATTAAAAAGCTATGGTTGCAAATGGTAACATATGTGAGAGTTACTGAAGGCACCGCGTCTGATAAAAGTCGTATGCTTTCTACTTTGGTGTAAATGCACAAAGCTTCTCTAATATCTGAACTGCAAAGGATAAAATAGATATTTCACATATTGTTGTTGCAATTTCCCCAAAAAAGTGCTTTCCAAAATAAAAAAAAAAACACACAAACATCTGCAAGCACAAGAAGTCTGACAGCAGGCTCCCAGTGGAAGGGATTTTTAGAGCTGTAAAGAAACTAATTATGCTGTGTGACAGTTTATCATTTTTGAAACTGCTCTTTTTAGTCAGTCTTTGAGCTGACGGCTTACTGAAAAAACGTGGGGCTTGCTGCTCCATAGGGAAGAGGAGGCTGGAACTTTGCCAGGTCCTTAGAAATGATTTCTGCCAGCCTCTGTTTGAAACTGCCGGGAGCCTTGGTGGGGGTCGCGGAGGCAACAGCAGAGCTGTTTTCCTCCTCTGGGTCATTCATGTCATCCACTGCCTGTGCATTGTATTCTGCACAGCTGTGGTTATCCGCTGGAGGGAGATGCATGCTTTGCCCTATTGCTGAGGCAAAGGGGTCTGCATTGCTGAGGGTAGAGGAAGAAATCTCCAGGGGTAAAGGAGGGGGGTCTGAAGAAGAGATGTGTTTTGTCGTACTGTAGATGCTATCCAAATCCTCCAGCTCAGTTTTTCTCATCAAAGAGGGAGCGGTTTTCCTCAAGTTGTAATAGATGTCATCCTCCAAGTTGCTATCCTGATTTACAGCTTCCAGGGAATGACACCGATCATCTTCCTCATCTTCCTCCTCCTCCTCTTCATCTTCCCCTCCCACATCCTCCTTGCTGTTGTAGAGATAAGGCTGGATAAGGCACATATTCTTTATACTCTCAACAGCGGAGACATTAATCGCAGAATATTGGCAGACAGGATTGTTCTCCTTGTCAGGTCGGAGCCCCACGACACTGTAGATCGGGGGAGCATCGGTTTGGCAGGCTGTGGCAGGAAGGGCAGGAGAGGACATGTCAAGTGATGACCTTTTTTGGACACTGGAGGGCTGGACTGTCTTTTTCATCTGCAGGGAACACAGCCTCATTATGGCCTGTAAGATCTGGGGACCAGAAAGGGTTAGGAAGGTGAAGACCCCTTCTCCTGAATCACAGCGACGTCCTGCTTCAATACTGAATCCGCCCTGAAATCACAATAAAAAAACCTTCCTCATTTTAAATTTGAGCCTAAAAACCAAGTCATGCAAAAGTTTTCATACACCTTGGAGTTGTTAACATCAGATTACGTTGCAACCAAGACCTTTAGTGTGTTGAGATTTTTGTCTTGTCTACAGAAAATTTATATAACTGTGAAGTGTAAGAACAAGAATATTTAAATAAATGTTGGAAAAGTGGAACATCCCATTGTTTTAAACTCCATTTACATTGATAACACTATATAAAATCCTATGCCAAGAAAAATACTGGACATAAATATAATAGAGAGGTCAGGAAAAAAGTTTTGGAAAAGTAGGCTTAGATTTTTAAGAAAATATCCCAACATCCCACAGAGCCCCAGTTCAGTCAATTACATAAATACTGGACAGTCTGGTACAATGACAAACATACTGAGACTTGGCGGTCAGTCTAACCAGACTGATCATCTGATGCATTCAATAGTCTTACGCTCACTCTGGACTCAGGTCACAGAAAAAATAAGGCATCTCAGACACTTTTGCCTCATAGAAAAATGGCTACGTCCAAAATTAGTGGCTTTATTCTTTGAAGGCCACATTTGTGGGCGACTATACCACAGCACTGCAACATAGGCTGTACAAGTTTAAAGACTCCTTGAAATGTGACCAATAAGTGCATCATTCTTCACCCCAGATATATGTGGATGGGTTCAGTGTATCCTTTGTGAAACACTGTGATACACTGAACGTGATGGTGGCAAAAACACTGATTAGAAATTGATATTACATTTTCTTTGAACCAGAATTAACTTTTTAGGTGTTTTGAGGTGAATATGTAGCTTTATAAAACTACTAATACTATTAATATGGGCTTGTTTTAAAATGGGCTTCACCCGTTTTGGAGCCAGCTCACTTCGTCAGCTGATTGGCAGGTATTCCCTCACCAGTCCTCCACATAAGGCCCCTGATTACAGACACGTTGTTAATTGAATTTTCCCACTGGCTAAAACAGGCGAAAACAGGTATAACTCAGTCAGATGATATCTAACATTTAATGTTTGGATTTTTTTAAGTCTTTTTATTTTGATTTAGCAATATAAATTGGCTGAAATAGAAGTTATGATTTGTTATTGGATCACTTTTTTTCATATCAAGGTTTCAGTTTTTTTTCTGATGGATTTTTGTCTAAGATTGCTGAGTATCCCCTGAAATGTATACCATAATAACATCAACAATGATGTTTGAACACTCTCACCATCCAATCTAACCACAGTGGCGCTGTTTTACAAAGAAATATTGATAAATAAAAAACATGCGGTGAAATAAATTCATCTTCATAAATGTAACATGGAACTGAATATAGACTCAGAATGTATAAATACTTTTGCGAAGTAAAAGAAAAAATATATAATTTGCTGTATGATAATTTAGGATTAAAGTTTTTTTTTTCAAGTATTAAGATGAATAATAAAAAAAACTGTTACACATTATGTTTTACCTCCACCTGTCCAAATTTCCGCAGGAGCTTGTAAGGCCAGCTGTAGATGACTTCCCTTGTGTTAACAGAGAGGAGCTCCAAAGCCTCACTGTCAGTGAACACCACATATTCCCCGGACAGCTTGCACCTCTTAGCCGCCTCTGTGCTCTGAACCTTCACTTTGTACTGGTCAGGAGGAAGGGTTGGCTCTAAAAACACAAGCAAACGACACACTGCATACGGATGTTCATGCACTGGTAATGAGCAAATCCAACAAACTTTTTCTAAGAGCTCAGAGCAGCAGTGTCATTAAAGGAAACAAGTGCACAAGTCGTACATTTTCATACCAGCAGTCTGCTTTAAAATTACTCACACTCTACTAATCTCTCCGTGTGTTTGGGCTGCCCGGGTGATTTGGGAATGTAATCCATTAGGAAATGAAAAAGGAAATGCATTTTTCTAAGCCAGAGCTTGCTGATGCCAACGCATTCAAGCTTTAATGTCTGAATAAATGAGTACACTTAGCTGCTTCTTACGAATAATTCAAAATTCTGCTTATGCTTGCAGTTCATAGTGCTGTGACATGCCTTCCTGTTGTTTTACAGTCATACATAAAATGTGAACAAATTAACTCTCGCCAACAAGGTAATTATACGACAGGACACAAATAGCATGGTGCTGGCTACACTTTGCAGTAGTTGTTGAAATTATCTGCTGTATATCTGAAAACATTGTTGTCCTGCAGTTAGACATTAAAAAAGTTGATGTTTATCACAGTCTATCAGAGGGAAATGGTAACAAGGAAATAGAACAGACTTCTGTACACAGAATACAGTTTGTGCAGCTCACTAAAGCTAAATGTGAAGGTGGTTTGGGGCCTTTCTATAGATGAAAAGTTTTGCACTTTTTATTGTAGTTTCCCACACTGTCATGATTTATACATCTAAGAGAAAGGAAAAATGGAAGAAAAAAAAGATGTGCATGAAAAGCTCCACCCCATGATTCAGTATCTTTGGCAACAATAACTTGAAAAAGTTGTTTCCTGTTTGATGTTGTCAGTCACTCACATCATGGAGGAGGAATTTCAGTCAACACTACATTACTTCAGGTCTCATTGGGGTTTCAATCAGCTTATGTTCTTGTACAACCTTGATTCTTTTCTTTTGCTTGCAAGCTATTAGATTTGTTGCTCTGTTCTTGCTTTTCTGTCCTGATGCACAATTGAATTTGAACCAAGCTTCAGTTGTCAGACAGAAACGGCTTCATCTGACTGTGGGTTATGAAAGAAATTGTGGTCCTGTGGCTGCAAAACAAGCCCAGTTCATCATAGCACATCCATCATGCTCCATTTTTGGTGTGAGATGGTGATGTTGATATTGCTTTTGGTTCCTTTTTAACACGGCATTGAGTATTATGGCCAAGCATCACAACAATGAACCAATCTGCGCATTGAACATTGGTCCAGACAGTATTTCATTCAGCCAGATGCAAATTAGCTCAATTAAGTCACAGCTATTTATTTTTAAACAGAACTGGCCTTGTATTTGAAAACAAAAATCAAAGCAGCTCATAGTTTTAGTGGCTCCCTGAGTCCACTTTGATGTGCTAACTGTTAACATGCTAACTAAGGCTTGTAGAGTCTTTTGTGAGGCCCGAATTGTTTTGAGGGGAGGAGTTCTTGTATTTTAGCAATAATACTGAGGAACATGCACTAATCTTTGGTTGAAATAAATATTCAGTCTGTCTGATTGATGAGCTGCATCAGGTGCTTCTCTAATGTCATTGCTAATCTTTTTCCTTCTTTGCATTGTGTTCATGGATATCTCTCAGAGTAATAGATTTACAAAAGCTGTTGTGTTTATTAAAGGGATCACCCATCTATAAGAAAATAGAAGCAGTCAGGTTGTTTGTTTACAAAAGGTTATCCCATTTCGGCTCAGTTCTTCTGTCTCACATAACCTGGAAACAAGTTTCTATTTGATGCATCTCAAGGAGACTGGGATCATTTCATAGCCATGTTATGATTTTTTTTTCTAATTCTTAAGCTCTTGAGCCTTTTTTACCACCGCAGTGTGCTCCAAGAAATTACCTAAAAAAATATCTTCTAAAGGTATTAAATGTAAAAGGAAAGATATTTTAGCCTCATTTATCCTGAGTAAAAATGAAAAATGACTCTCCTCTGTGTCCTTTCCCTTCTCAAATAGTGCATTTTATGCAGCTTCTTGAGGAGTTCCACAAAGCAATGCATTAAAAATGACCTGAAACAATGCCATACTGTGCTGGCTTCACTGGATGAATGGTACAAATGATGAGAATTACCTCTTTTCCAAGATGAGTAAAGGTCATTGTCCTCCATGGTAAAGCCATTCCCTCCCTCAAAATCCCCCTTTTCTGAGTCTCCAGGATCCCTCTGCAAACAAAGTGGCACAGTAAACATTACACAGAGTAAACGCCTCCCTCTTATCACTGCTTTTTATTACCTCACAGTGGTAAGATGGAGGCAAGAACATGGCTTGTGCAAGCACAAGAATTAGAGAAGTGGTATTAGTTCCAGATAATGCTTCAACTTCCCCATGTTCTTATCGGCATGTGCCTGTGGGGAAGGTGTCTAAACACTTTTTCCCAAATTAAAACCCTGATGTAAAATGAAAGTTGGGCAGCCGAAGAGGTCAAAAGGAAGGGAAGAGTGATACCTGGAAGGCAAGTGTGCAGAGGGCGTCGATCCAACTCTGGCTCTCCACAGAGGCGAAGGTGTAGGTGGACTGGGTGGTGTTCAGGTAGAAGGCTGTGCAGCGGGCAGGGCACGACTCCTTAGGAGCAGGGGTCACACTGAGACAGTCACTTAAACGCACCACCTTTCTCTCTGTTTTCTGCCGACTGGCCTTCAACTGGTCGCTGAAAGAGTTGCCATCGGATACTGAAGAGAATTCCAGACGACCCACACCTGTGGAGCTTGGTTTGAAAATTACCATCCAGATTTTGCGCCATGTTCTCTGATGAGACAAGCAAAGAGACTCTATTGAGCGTCTTGAAAAGACAATTATACCTCTAATACTTTCATAGAGCAAAATAAAATGTAGTTGTACTTGAGAGTAGAATGGGACTATTTGTTTGAGACACTCCATAGATTTGGGTTTGGTGCTGCATTTATATCATGGGTTAAATTACTGTATGCTGCCCTTCTGCGATGGTACTGACGAATAACCACTACTCTGAAATGTTCAGGCTACATCGCGGTACTCGGCAGGGCTG
>JAUZNJ010035918.1:0-12062 GCA_034780135.1 Jordanella pulchra
ACCAGTGTACTCAATTATTCTTTGAATAAACTTGTTGAACTTTTTCTCTGCCTCCTGTGGTGTTCTGCATGTGGGTTTGACACCTCAAACCCATCATGACAATACTAAACTTTCTTAGTACCTCACATAGGTAGCCAATCTGAAAGTGCTACGAACAAAGGCAAAAAAATAAAATGATGAGAACAACTAAGATTAAATCTTATTACAAAAAAATGTAAAACACGAAAAAAAAAATATTTCTTTGCATATTGATTGATTAGTTGAATAAAGAACATCTGTCTGTCCCTCTGCAACAATTTCTTTCAGCCTATGCATATTTTCTTTCAACACAGTCCTCTGGAGTTCTAGTGGCTATCTCTTTGAATATTTCTTAAAGTAATTTACACAAAAGTGGACTCTTAACTATTCATTAAGTCATTTCTGAAAGCAGTCAGTTGTACCATGTTTTATTTTGGAGAACCGCAGTACTGGAGTTTGTAGAAAAATATGGCTCCAGCTCCCCATTGCTCTAAAGTCCTTTCATTTGTATTGCTATTTCTTTGCAGCAACCGTGTTACAAAACTCCTACCTCGGCGTGGGGTGAGCGCTGCTCTGTTCAGCTTGTACCACAGTTAGGTCAAGATAACACTGGTTGAACTCTGACTGCATGCGGTCAATAGAGACAGGAAAAAGAACTGGTTAATAAGCTTGGACTCTGTGTTCTCCACTAAGTACTAGTTATTAGGACTGGGCTATTTGTTCCCCAGTAAGTGCTAGTTAACTACATATTAGTACACAATTAGTTCCTAAAATGTTTCCTAATAGCTAATGAAATTTTGTGTACCTTATTATAGTGTTACCCAGTTTAAATATTCCACAATTACTTTTCCCCTGAAAGCATCTTTGTAAACAAGAGATGCTGCAGTAAGTCTGTTCTTTTCATCATTTCTCTGACTTCAGTTCAGTTGTCACCTGCAGGCACTAACAAAAGAAACTAGTCAATCTATATGCACTTATGTCCAATCCAATACAGAAAGCCATTAACCTAACAGTTATTTTTAACAATAACAATTGTAGTTTTTGTTTACTGTTCATCATTGAAGATCAACATTTGACATTATAATTCCGTCCTTTAGTCTCAATAAAAACACTCTTTGTACTTTTAACTTCCATACTTGCAAGGAGGAATCATGGACAGACATTCTTCACAGACATCTGAAAGGCACTAACTCTACTTAACCATAAACAACATACCAGTAAACAGTCATGATTGCTTCTTTTAAACGCTAATACTCCTTTGGGTCAGTCAGTTGTGTGCATTTAATCAGCAGCATCTGGCTTCCTTATTATTTTTTTTCATCAACTCTAAGATCCAATCACTGTTTTTTCTACAGATCAAAAGATTATTAAAACCCTCATTAAGAAATGAAAACACACAGCCTTGAGACAATTCAAAGGAAATTACTTTATACTGACCAATACTGTTTGTCTTGTAAGAAAGAGACAAAAGCCTACCTTAATAACATGGCGTTTATAGCCTTTTATGGTGGAGGCAGGGAATTTAGGTTCAGTAAGGAAGAACTGTTACTGTTTCCCTGCTCTGAATTTTCACACAGAGATAAATGATTCCACAGACAAATCCTATAGAAACCTTTTAGAGAATTTCCAGAATAAAAGTGCACTTGGGGACCATGTTTCAAGCCAAACAAGAACCATAATTAAAACTCAAAGCATCAAAAGCCCAGCAACCGTCTGGGGAACTAACAGCTTTAAAAGCAACAAGCATTTAGGCTGTGTCTGCAAATGTTTCTAGCCTGGAGGTTTGTCTTGTTTTCCTGCAGTCATTGTAGTTTCACAGCTTCCAAACAAGGTAGGCAATAGAAAAACTGAGGTTAGTTCAGTCCATATAATTTCATAGTTTCATTACCATGTCGTGACATAGAAAGTACATTTGGGAGAGAAAGAAGTTATTAATAGCAGAAGGTCTCTGTTGAGCTACATTGTAAATGTCCTTGAGTTGCTGATGTCGACTCACTTTCACTGCAAATGGGAAGAAAGGAACACTGTAATCATTATCACTTGTACCCTTCTGCTCTGCTACTGTCCCATCCTATTTATTATAGAAAAAATGTAGACATGAGGTAATAAATAAAGAGTTCTTTGTGCATTGAAGGGAGAAAAAGACATGCACACCATAGTCGTTCTGAACACGAATTAAACATAGTTTTGTCTTTTCAGTACTTGGCAGAATCAACCATTGTACTGAAGATGCTATTAGGTGCATTAGATGTTGTTTGGTCTTAAGTTGGTAGTCTGAATTTTTTGCTAAATTTTCAGTTCTGGATTCACAGAAAAAGACGAGTTGAAGGTGAAATCATTGAGTTTATCTATTGAGTAATTTTTGTTCACACATTTGAGCTCTTAATGAGTTCTTAATTTAAGAGTTAATACATGTGTTTTAATGAAGTTTTTTTTTTCCATGTGGATTTTGAAAATTCTGCACCAGCAGAGTGTAAATGAAAGAGAAAAACTTTAATTCACTTCCTAAATTCTGCAAAGGGTAAAAAAATTAACAGATTACCAAAAAACTAACTACAAATTTACAACATTTACCTTACATGACTAATCAGCTGTTTCCTAAATGCAAACATTAGAATTGCACTCTTCTGTCATCATGTTAAAAATGATGCAGTCAATGCAACTTTACGGATTTACTTTACGGATTCCAACATCTTCATTAAAACCTTGTCCCATTACTGATCTGGGATCTGGGCTAGTTTTCTGAGATAGGCACCTGATGGATGAAGCGGGAGAAGATGGATGGATGTTTTTGTTTTTATTCTTTAGTATTTTAAATGTTTTTTTTTTGCATAATATTTGTATATAATGTATATTTTACAGATTTAATACAGTCCTCCTTCTCGTTTCAAAATGTTACTGCAGGTCAGCCAGCAAAGTGATGGAGAGATTGGGTATCTCTACATCGGGGTCACACAGACATCAAAGTGACTTTCACTGCATGCTTCTTAAGATGATGTAACAGTAAAGCTTCTTTCCCACTGAAATTAGCGGGTTAACCCAGGTTTTTCAAACATGGATCAACCCGCTAACAATCGCCATTTGGTTCCCTTCCCACTGGCAAAGAAAGATGAGTCTCACCCCAGATGCCAGTAGCCTACCCTTTGTGCCCCCGCTGCTATAAGTCTGGTAACATCATCAAGCCGGGTTACCGTTGATGTTGTCACCAGTACAACAGAAGTCCAGAAAGTAAACAATGGAGAGCAACATGTAAGGAAGCCAGGAATGTGTAAGTTTGCTTTATTGTTTCGCTCTTTTAACTGTTCTATTCTCTCTCATCAGGCTGTGCCATGTTTATCGAATGTTTCAGCTTGTTGAATCACACTCAACTGGCGCAGTGTGTTGACGTCTGTATGTTGGTAACACCTAAATTATTGGGTCGAACTGGCTCTGATGTTCCCGCTGTATGCTAATCGAAGCAGATCCGTCTAAAGGCGATTATAACCTGCGTCGCTTGCAGAGTCATTCGACCTGGTTTGAAACAGGTCAGTGAGCTGTTCCCACTGCCACTAAAAGCTAATCGTTCCTGCCCATTTTTTTCCCAGTGAGAAGGGCTGTTAGAAATAACCCACTGCAGGAGGCTGATAGAGAGGCCAAGTGGGATGAAGAGAACGTTTTCTCGATGCCTTTGTTGCTAACTCAAATGGATCTATGTTGTCTGGCCTCCAGTCCCCTGCGTCCTTGGTGAGTTTTCCCCCTTAGGGCTTATTTTCGTTTTTACTGAAGAGTGTTGGACTTAAGGACAGCACAGAAGCCCTGATCATAGCAACACAGGAACAAACCTTGAGCAACAGAGCGATAGAGGCTCAGATCTACCATTCCAGGCATGATCCGAGTTGCAGGCTATGCAAAGAGGCCCCAGAAAAACTCTGGATAATTTTGCTTCCACTCAATAATAATTCCCTTTCAGTTCAAGCAGATTATCTGAGCATTCAGAATCATGGATCTTTGGCTTATATTTCTTTCAGAACAGTCATAAACTACAGTTACTTATCACTGGTCAATGTGTGCTAAAACAAATTTTGAATAACCTTATTTTTTATAAAAATGGAAACAGTAAAAGGATTTGGGTAACTGCAAATTATGTTTATACTCACATCCGCATTCGACACATGGCTTATGTTAGAGAGAGCAACGGTTTTAAATAGCATGAAAATGAATCTTAAACATATATCTGTTATCAGGGTCTAGGAGGTTGGTGGTCATGATTTATTTAAAAAGCAGATATATAGATTTATTTTCTTTGTAAATATGAGGTTTTCAACAAAGCTCTCTTTCTGCTAATTTACATTCAGATAAGCATTTGATAATGATCAATAATTAGCACAAGTAGTTATGCCACTAAATATCACATAAATGTTGATTGTAAAATGCGTTACATTATCTGTGTCTTCTCTAATGGATTTAATTTGCTAGTTTTATCTATGTACTATCTAAAAAAAACCCTCCAAAATATGTATTAACAGGCTCTACAGGTTTCCAAGGAAACAACTGAAAAGCAAAGTAGATCTTGCTTTTTGTGATGCCTGACTTATCGGCATCAATGTGACCTCAGCATGGTTTGTGGCCAGAGGGACTGATACTGCAGTTTTCATAAATACTTCAGTTCATTTTCAAAAGTTGTACAACAACTTACTGCCTGTGCATGTGATGGTTAAACAGTCCAGCGTAGCCTGTCAGCAATTTTATGGGGTTACGTTTGCAATTAGCTTCGCCGGTATTGTGCAACTAATCTAGAAAGTAATTTCCATTTCTTTATTCTCAAAAGAAAACAAAAGAGAAAATCTGTGTGATAATATTTACTAGAACAGATGAAGTTTCGGACAATTACATTCTGGTTCCATTTTACTTTATATTCTGTTGGAGTCTAACAGAATAAGAAATACAGACCTACTTGTTTTTCATTTCTTGTATGAAGGTGGTTTCCTATGGGCCTCTATAGGACCTCAGTTGGTTTTTCCTTTTCCTTTTTGTTAGACAGAAACAACATCCCTTTTCTATTTAAAAAATGAGCTCATAAAGCCTTTAATGGCTCAAATATCTTAGCTGGAGATCTATGAAAAGTTAGCCTGTTAGGATTTTAATAATTTCACATGACTATTAATGCTATGACCTGATTTCAAGCCTATGTAATTTTGTTTTCTCATAGTGGTGAAAAACAATCAGATTTGACCTTTTAAACACATTAAGCTGCCTCGTGTAAGTACTTTGAGGGTGCCAATGCTGGAACCTGATATTTTGCTACAATGACCTAATAATCTTGATAATCCTAGACTGTACCACAGTCGGAGTATCTTTTTATGTCCATGAAGTGTCAGAATTAAAGGACTTTTCTAAAGCCCGTGGAAAAATACCAAATGGTAAGTTAAATGAACCATTTTTAAAATTACTTGTCTAAGACTGATTAATGATTAGATATTAGATGTAAAGTGTTAAACATCCAAAGACTTTAATTAATGCTTGAGACCTTACATGTGGAAAAGTACAGTGGCCAAAGGATACAGATGCCCTGCAAATACATTACAATTGCAAATTGAAAAAGTACTGAAAATTCACAATTAAGACTAACTCACAAAAATACAAAAGACAGCCATGTGGATATCAATATGGGTTGAAAGATTGGAACCATAGCCTTCTGTAAAAGAGCTTCTAAAAAGCAAAGGTTAGACAAAGGAGGAAGCTTTTAATTATAAAACGTGTCCCACACAGTGCACATCACAAAGTGATGTATTTTGTTGAACTTTGTGCAAAGGTTTGTGGGCAACCTTATACAGTAACTTGGACGCATCAAAAGAGAACTGTGGGAGGTCCCTGGGTCAAATGACTTTCAAAAGGCAGCTTCTTCTTCCTTCCCATATCCTTACTGCCAGCCCTATTCTGAAAACAGTTCTTATAACCAAAACAGTTGCTTTACTTCGCATTACATGGGACATTGCTTAGTCTAATTCATGTACAAAAAAAAAAAAAACCTACAAATTGATATTTTCAATTTTTTTAAACTTCCAGCCAAATAACTTTCTGCTTGAATGGGAACCTTCCTATTTTGTCAAAATAGTAATTGGTTTCTAGAGTTAGCTAAAGTAAAAAAAAAAAAAGTCAGTCAAAACAGGTTCCAACAGAAACCACCAGTCATTCTGTAGATCAACGTTTGTTCAAGGCAAGAGCTGTGAGGATCTTCCCGATGAGGAGAGCTCAATCTGTTGCAGTAGTAAGGATGATTCATTCTTCAACTCCTTTTTATTGACAGATGAAGAGTGAATTAATGAAATCAATTGTTTGGTCAGATCATAAAAAGGCATCCATGAATGTGCGACACAAAATGGTTTTAAATCCGATCTACCACACAGCAAATTAGGTTTAGGTCAATGAGAAGAGCTATGAGTAAACTCTTAGTGTTTGAATGGATGTTATTATAACACATATTATTGGACATTTATCCAAAGACTCCTACAACTGTGAGGCATGGGGACCGGATTAATAGGTTTGTATTTACACAAGGCAGTGCTTCACATTAATATGCATGACTTAGTTACATACTAAGACAAAAAAATGTTTCAGTTTGAAAGTAATCATGTTCTACTCCCAATCCTATCACAATCACTAGGCATTTTCCTCTGGTAACAGCTCTGCCAATGTGCATAAATGCTCAGCTTATCCCACTATTCACCCCAAACACATCCTGTATTTTTTGTTCAAAAGGATCATATGACATTTTTAGCTTTTGTTTCCTGACAAAAGCATTAGTTTGAGAGAATTAGGTTCCAAAATCCCATCTTCTGCAGGGATTTGGTTAGCTTGAACTACAGACTAAGGTTAGAATATTGCTAATACTCCATGTATATGAATCATTCACTTGAGCTTAGGCTTTCTACTGGTGCGATATTAAAACATTTTTTCTTCCATATCCCCCATTTCCCCCAAGCCTGGATAAAGTTACGAACTTTAAGATCCTTGTTTATTTAGAAACACAGAATATTATTGTAAGAATAAATATCTGACTGGAATTTTTCAATTGTTACCAGAATGTGGTGTTAACTTATCTGTAGCTCAGACAAAACTAAAAAAAAAAAAAGTTAAATGAGTTTTCCCCATATATATTTATAGTTTTCCTTTATCTGAACAAAATCGGCTTGAACAAAGTGTTTTTAATAATCAAATACAAAAGTTTTTATTCATCGTGCTGTTGATTACAGCAGCATTTTTTTTGTGGGTATATCAGTTTTGTCTCTGTCAGTGCATTCCTTTTTCCCCACAATGGTAGCAGGAACCCAGCGCTGTTATTTGAACAATCCTCTCTGTGTGCTTGACATTAAACTGCTGTTAAACCTTAACTTCTGTTTTATGCTAATTTATTATCTTGAGAGATGTTATATAAAGTGAGTTTGAAAGCACTGATCACCTCCAGGCAAAGATCAGGGAATGAAAACCTCTGGTTTTAAGAACCTTCTTGGAGTAATAGCTTTCATTACAGAATTTGATATTTTACACAGACATTAAAGCTCCAAATATTACATTTTTATCTATTAATTAAGATACACTGGTAAATAACTGTAGTAACTGGGCGTTTGGTTTTTCAATATCCATGCTCTGTGTATTCTTTTGCTCCCTTTGTTCAGCTTCAAAGCACTATAAATAGAGAGTTTGGTTTGAGTCATACTGGCTTTGAGTTAGCAGAGGAGTTTTAAATTGACTACAACAAAAGTTTGAATCAAACAGCCTCAGTCTCAAATTTAGAGAGACTTGGCCACAAAAAGCCTACATAGACCAATTTTAGTAAAAAACTGAAATAAATAAATAATTTTTAGAAAATACAGTCAACAGATATATGCTCTGTTGTGATTTCTCTGGTCCCTGTGAGAAAAGCATCTGCTTATAAAATGTCTTTGTGTTTATGGGATTATGGTAAGTTCAAAGTGTGGTTAAAATAGACAATAATAAAAACAAATACACACACACACACACATATATATATATATATGTATATATATATATACATACATACCAATTCACTAGTTGGAAAAAAGAGGAGAAAAGGACAGTTTATTTACAATAAATGCGCTGAACATTACAACACCATCCCTTGTGGTACAAGACTCTGCTATTTAGCATCTGCAGTTCGCCTAAATTGATATAATAGCGGTTCTGGAATGCAGGCAGTCAATTCATTCATGTTGAGAAAAAAGTGTCCCTACTTGTTTAATAAACTAATTAAACATAAGATTTGAACATAAGATATATCTCCTTAAAGAGTTTGTTAGTTGATTACTTGATTTGGAATATCCAGATTCATTTGTCATAATCAGATTGGTTTGTCCTGCAGAAACGTTTAAATACTACAGGTATATCTAGAATAGAACTTAAAATCCTCCATCTCACATATAAAGCCTTAAATGGCCAAGCAATTATAATATAACAGTTGTATTTAGTAAAGAAGTAGAGAAAAAATAAAACTCAATTTATAAACGAGGATGTCATGTAAAGTATGATCTGCTAAAAGCGAACTGATTACTGATTATATGATATGATTTAACTGTAAAAGTGCTTTGAGATGATGCGTGTTGTAATTGGCACTAAACTGAATGAATTTTGATGAACTTGTCATAAAAAAAAATCATCTCTATGTCAAATTTTAGTAATGCTACAAGACTGAGCTTAAGAGAATTTAGAGCTTTGTTGCCGTACTGCCTCCATTCCTCTGTCTCCTTCTGACACAATAAAAGAAATTCTCACACTTATCATTAAGTTCTATTATAATTACATCCTGTCCACAGGATGTCTCATCTTACACAGATGAGGACCATCTGATGAGAACCATCTTTGTGACCCAGGGGTTTCACTAAAAGTGCTGCGGGTTGTCCGTAAAGCGTCCACACTGTGGATTTTGCCAAGCCCCCTATTCCACCGAGAGCGTTTCAGAGAAGAAACGCTTTGGAGTGTTTGGACTTAAATCACACAAGCGTTTCATCATTGCGTAGCAGTATTAAACATGTAAGCTTTAAATTGAGCAATAGGTCGTTTATATGGCGAGTACAACTGTTGTCTTGGATGACTGCTCTTTGTCTGGTCCTATTACCTTTCAGTCCGTGTTTTTCTCCAGTCTGGTGTCATCTTTATAAATCAGATGAATATATTTTATATAAAATAAAAGCTTTTTTTCACCTCAATAATATGCATTTCACAGTCCATGATGTTCTATGAAATGAGATGCTCTGGTAGCTCTTTGCTTGAGCTGCAGGTAATGTTTTAATGTTTCAAAGTAAATTGAGATTCACAGTCTGCACATGTTTAACTTTAAAACTCCACCAGATCCACTTTGCTTTTAGCCACTGATTTCCTGCCTGAATAACCAGCTCTACTCCAGAAGCGTCAAGCCTGAAAATTAGACTAGCCAAGGTTTTTATAGAAGGTACACTTATCAGACGCTTTTTGGCACAATGGGTGGAACTGATTTGATTGACTAGAGAGAGTTAAAGAACTCTACCTCCGCATACACAGACCTGAACCCACAGTTAACATCCTATCACTGCTGCACTTTATTTTCTTGATTATATTGCTGGGCTATATTACTTCTATTGCAATCTCAGTATATTGTCTTATGTTGTAAGCAATGAGATTTTGTTTTGGCTGAACCCTGTGTATACAAAATGACAATAAAGTTTGTCTAAGTCTAATATTCTTTTAATATGAGTTACAACATCGTTTTGTCTTTTGGCTTGATAAAACGTTTTTCGATTCAATTAGGTCCTTTTTTCAACGATTTATTCCTTTAACAGTTAATATGATGGAAATTAGATGTAGGAGCAAGGTGACCCGGCACAATAAAATGTCACAAGGGTTATTGTGGTAATTTAATGTTTCGTTTACTTTGGTTGGTTATAATGTACTCTGTAAAATCTTTTCATATTGTACATATTGCTGCAATAGTTTCAATCATTTTTCTGTATGGCTCCCTCTTCAATTATTTTTGTTTCTCTGATTGGAGTCATGACCACAACACTTTCCTCATCATTGTATAGCTCCATCTTTTAACATCTTACTGGAACTGAATGGAGAGTGGGGGGTTGTAGTTATCTTGGCTCTGAGCCACCAACTGGAAAAAGTTGCGAAACAAATTCAAACACAAATTGATTGTTTAAGCAAAACTGCTGCTCTCAAGGTTGGACAATATGTTTGGTGGATGTAAAGCAAGAAATATGTGCATTTAGAGGGGAGAGTCTTCTTCCTGCAATACAGTATTGCTTAAGCTGACTGTTGAAAGGAGATTTTTGTTGAAGAAGACAGATTGTACGTATAAAAAGAAAAGCCTGGCTAGGCACAAGAATGTTTAGGAAGCAAAATCTACAGTGGGGAGGGTTTCAGCCATTATGAGTTGGTTTATGTTTATACTGCTGAAACCTTTGCCTTTGTACAAAGTGACAAAGAATACAGAGGTGGGACAAAACTTTGAGATCAACATAAGTCATTTTTCTTCTCTTTGTTTAATAATCACAAAAGCGGGTTAGAGGTATTCTAATGTTTGTTCCCCCAATACTTCTCCATGAAGACTTCTATCTTTAACCAGTTGTACTACTGTCAGAAACTTAATAAAAACCTTCATAAGAACAAAAATCAAAGTGTTTGATCAAATTTGCATATACTTAGATCCCAATGTCTATAAAAAATTTGTGAAGTTCAGAGTTCAATGGATTGATGTCTGTCTGTGAATGTCCAATATAAGCCAACACCTTAAACTCATAGCTTCTTCATATGATATGAAATCAAATGAAATCAGCCAATATAATATGAGAAAAAGTGTTGTGGACCTTTACAAATCCACTTCCTTTCATACAAGTCCTTAAGGTACACATTTTTGTTTAAACAATAATATCATACTTTCTCAAACAAAGCTGTCCATCCTATACATAATAGTGTTTTGATGCTCTCCTACATCTCCTTAGTATCAATTTCACACCATTGAGAGACTACAGCTTGTGTTAAATTACCATATGGCATTGTTTATTACCAATGCTTGGATAACATTGAGAAAGTTATCTGAAAGAATAAAAAAAACTGTAAATTCTTGTTTAGTATACTATTTTATTATTGTTAATGGGAAACGTTTATGTTTATAAACATCCTTTGTAGGAATGAAAGGAGTGGGATTAAATCATTTTTCCAATTGTTTTTTCAACCTATGTTATATCTTAATTTGTATGGACTGTATGTTTGTTTGTACTTGATATTCTCTGCTTGAAAATCAATAACATGATATAAGATTTATTTGGGTTTGACCTTCGTCATGATTAATGTTATTAATTGCTATTTGGCCACCTTAATATAAAATTTTATTTTTAAATGACTATATTTATTTGATATTTAGAGAGGGGAGGCAACAAATGGTGATTTTACTGCAAATTTAGGTGTATATAATTTGAGAGAGAACACTAAAGCTTTTCACAGCACTGACATGCAGTTAAATATGCACAAATCGTATTGGGAGAGATTGTTTTTAGCAAATATGTTGTTTCTCAAAATGTGAATTCAGCATAATTTGAAGAAGAATAAATATTTTTACTTTCAACTTGGAGGTTGTTGGTACATTTTGTAATAAATGATTCTTTCTCCAACACACCTGTGTCTAGAAAGAGCTGACATTGAGAGAGTGGACCCCTGTAAAAACTTTGGTATTCACCTGAACAATAAACTATTCTGAAGTAAAGACAATAATGCTTTGTATAGTAAACAAGCTACTAAGAAGATTGAGATCATTCAGGATACAGGGGGGCTTCTGCAGATCTATCACTCTGTGGTGTCATCAGCCATCAGTAGCAGATGAAGACTGAAAGGAAGCAGTTTGATAGGATCATCTGGAAAGCCAGCTGTGTCCTAGAATGCACCCTTGACCCAGTGCAGCTAGATGGGAAATCAAAGACCTCTGGCAAAAAGAAAATGTTGGGATCCAGAGTCTGTCTGTCACCTTTCCTCCAGCAGAGCGCGCCGTGGGTCTCCTGGGCTGGAGCTCTCTA
>JAUZNJ010035919.1:0-12061 GCA_034780135.1 Jordanella pulchra
GATTTTGCGCTGTGTGCAGGCGCCAAGTCCTGTTGGAACCTGAAATCTCCATCTCCATAGAGCAGGTCAGCAGCAGAAAGCAGCAGTTTTTCAAAATATTCTAATTTACTGGCTTTTACATGTATATATAAACTTCCTTTATCAGTTATTCAGAGGTTAAATTAACCAATCAGTGAATTATCTCAGTCTAATCTACCTTTAAGGAATATCAAAATGCTAGTGAGAATATTGCTGCTCCTTTGTAGGCTAACTGTTGTATTTCATCCCAGTACTCTGATAGTAATAATAATCACCGATGTCACTTCCTATTTAAATTAAACACAATCCAGTTAAAAAACATCTTAAACAATTATTTTAAAGGGTTTCAATGCATTTCCTTAACAAATGACTATAGTGTAAATACTCTGTTAACATATATGTTGTTTACAATGGTTTTGTTGCCTGTAAATGTCCCAAAATAAATAAAAATAAGATGCTTATTTCTGTGTGTATTATTTTTGAAAACTGGCCCCAGGAGCTCCTTGATTTTGGAAGTAAAGCAACCCCAAAACCATTAATTTCATCACTTCATTTTAACAGTTCTGTTAACAAAATATCCCTGCCTGGTGGGATACCAAGGTAAATATAATGCATCAAAATGGCACAATCAATTCTGGAGTTTTTCCTTTTAATGAAAGCTGTAAACTTTTATAACAAATTCTTATACTTGAATGGAAGATGTTGAGTAAATTGTTTGACCTTGATTTGAGCTTAAATTGAACTTTCATCTATTTGATTATCAGTATTTGAGTATCAGCAGTATTTGTATTGGATATCAATATTGAACAAACGTTTGTATCAGTGCATCCCTACTACTTATTACATAAAATTTCAGAAAAGTATTTGTTTTTTAACAAAACCTCAGCACAGTCCACCAACCTGGACATTTCATAAATAATACAAAAACTTAACGAGGGCATAACTAGCAGGTAGTTTTCCACCTTCCTCCGTACGCTCATGATTTTTAATCACGATTCTTTAGAGAAATCTGCTGCAACCGAGACTGAATGAAGCCAGTAGATGTGAGGATTCAAGGAGCAGCTTTAAGATGAGAGCCACAGAGCTACATGTGTGCGCACCGTCATCCATGGATGCTCTCTCAGCCATGGAGGTGACCAATACGGAGGAAGTGGTTGTCTGTGGCAACCGAAGAACCGTGGAGATAGCGGGGAGAGAAGGGGTGGGCGGGGACACACACATGTACACAGGTCCAGAGTTAAGCAAACGATCCAGTGGAACAACACTCAGTGAGTCAGTGCAGCGTGATCACACACACACAGATAACATGGGAGACCTCCTCCGTCCAGTGTCAACATGCTGAGAACGTGGACTCAGTTACAGCAGCGGGATCTGATAAAGTAACCCCCCCCCAACTATTTATTGTGTCTTACTGGTGGTTAAAGTGACAGACCGACACTGAGGAGAGAATAAATGCGAAGCTGAAGCACATAGAAACAATAAATGAATCTGAGGGGTGGCATTTATACTAAGCCCTGCTCTGAGCAGGCCTCAGGCTTCGGTCAGGGAGCAAACAATAATTAAAGAGCAACTAAAAACTCACTCAGCACTGATCAGGCCACCATCCAAGGTTTGAACGTCCAGGAAAACAGAGGAGCATCAGCAAACCTGGGCTTCAGCCCAAAGTGTTGAACTGATGATGTCATCTGTGCATCATCTCCAGTATGAAACACGGAGCTAGCAGCATCATGCTGTGGGAAGGCTTTTCTTCAGCAGGGACAGAGAAGTAAGTCAGCTGACAGGAAGATGATGAAGGTATTTAAAAATGACTTAGAGACTGAGGTTCATCTCCCATGTAAACAATGAAACAGTGACAAGCAGCTGTACTTGGTTCTATAAACCTCTGATACGTGCTTTATCAGCACACCACACTTCTCATAATCTTTATAACTATTGACAAGCTTTCATTTTTCCTCTACTGCACCAGTAAGATTTCATGTGGAAGTTTGTAACATTCAATCCTTTGGTAAGGCAGCGTACGGGTCCTGCTGGGCAAAAACCTTTATCCACTCGCTTCCAAAACTCCTGCAAATATCCAGAAGCAACAGGTTCCCCTGGTTATACAAACAGAGACGTGTACAGAGGTCGGTTTAAAGGAAAACCTGCACGTCTGCATAGAAAACGTGTGACCAGAGTCTGCTTTCCCCAAAGTTTCTAAATATATCGGCCTTCATCCTGAATAATGCAGGTGGGGTGGAGTGCAGCAGTCAATAATTAAGTGGGTCCTTAGCTGTGGGAGGACGGTACTCATTTACTGCGCAGAGGGAAAGCGGCCAAGTGAGCTTAGGTGTCAGAGAATTAGAGCAACATCCGCTTATTAAGTCCTGCACAACAGAAGCGGATCTGACCTGGCATCTCATGTGTGGAGGAACATTTTCTGCCTCACCCTCTGCTTGATATTACAGTTAGCCCAGAGATGTGAGGAGGAGTTTATCAACCTCTGCACCCTTAGAGGTGATAAATAAGCTGAAAAGCCGACATAAATGAACTAAAACTATTATTTATTAGTTCATTTATGTCTGACTGCCTGAAACTGGAGCTGTGCTGGAAGATTTCTGGATAGCAGCATTTTTTACCTTCACATTAAAAAGCAGACTTATTTCTGCCTGGAATACCTATGGATGAAAGTAATTCAATACAGAACAATGATTGATGATTTTGGCAGCAAGCAGGGATCAGTGAATTTATTGATCTACTATCCTGCAGTGAGAACTTTCTTATAAAAATCATTTTACATTTTGAGATCCTGCTGCATAAGTTCATTTTTCCTCATGATAAAAGCCGAGTTATCAAACAACTTTAATAAGTTTATTACAATTTCCAAAAAAAAGCTATTTTCAACTTTTCTTATCCAAATGCTGATTGGTTCGTTATTTTCAGTGTCAACAAAGACTCCAGTTCATGCCAGTATTTCACAGCACAAACAGATGCAACAAACAAAAAGCAATAAAAAACGTTTGTGTTGGATTGATCTGTAATACGACGAGCTGCTGAGAAGAAGATCCTGCAGCAGCGAACGCGTTGAACCAAACCTAACAGAAGCCTCCATCCAGTACCTGCTGACTCCTTTCAGGCCGTAGACCAGCAGCAGCTGGGTCAGAGCTGAGGTCCATCCTGGACGGAACCGAAACAGAAACAGGACAAACAACCAAGCACCCACTCACACCCTGAGGATGACTGAGCAGGACCAGTTCCCTAGAGTGCTCCTGGACTGTGGGAGGAAGTCCTGGAGACGAGCCACGCATGCACTGGGAGCAGATCCAAACAGAGGGAACTTTACCTCTACTGAAGAACTGAATGGAAACCCATCAGAAACTTGGAAAAACCAAAATATGAGTTCTATGACTGAAGCAAACCCCACATTAATGGGTTTTATTCTCTTTAATATTTCTGTATTCTATTATTGTAACAGACCTCTCACTAAATGTATCTCAATGTATATTTATGAAGAACTGAGGGTGTTGCTGCAGGGCAACACTGCTAACCTATAAAACTGAATCTGAATGGTTCTGTTCAGGTCCAATAGAACCTGTGCTGCATGGTACCATCAGCAACAGGTTTCTACCAAGTTTCTGGAAACTGTCTGCCTGCAGTTTTTACCTTCAGTAGGAAAAGCAGAACCTTAGAGCCCAAAGGATCGGGGGGTGCGGGGGTCTTACCTTGCTCCTGATCTGACCAGAGGTGGACACTTTCCGGATCAGTTTCTGAGGACCTTCCTGCTCCGCCTCGCTGTCGGAGGACTCGTCCACCGCCCCTGGTCCGGCCGCAGCGCCCACCACATGTGCATGGACCCCCGCGGCGGACGCGGCCCCTTTCTCCGGCTCCTGTCGGGCACAGGAAGAAAAGCGCTCGGGGTTAGACTGCGCTCCCTTCCGAGAGGAAGCGTCTCCCCGCGCTGGCATCTCCCAGCGCCTCTGAGGAAGGGGTGCTCCGTGGAGTCTGCGTGGGCTGGTGGACGCATGGGAGCGGTCCGTGGGGGGCGACCCACGGACAGCGCCACACCACGGTTACCTCCACGGAGTGATGGAAGATCAATAAAACTGACTGAAACTCGGTCCAGTAACGGACTGTAAGACGGCGGCCGGTAAAGCCCAATAGATTAAATTATCATGTGTTTGTTTGATAACACTACTAAAGCCCGGATATTAAGCCAGAGACAGATTAATAAACCTTTAACTGTTACAGCAGTCAGCAAATCCAACTTTTTCTTGGAGGAACAAAAACCCAAACCGAACCACCGAAGTGAGAAACGGACGGACTGAAACGAGTCCTCCGGCCGGTGTTGGACTTTTACTAACCAGTTCCTCCCAGACAGGGCTTCGGCTGTAGGGGAACACATCCTCCATAGTCCCAGAGTTTCCGCTCCGTGTCCGAAAGTAAAAGAAAAGACCAAAGAAGAGAAGGTGGAGGAATCGGCGACCTGCTTCACCGCCTTGGCTCTCCGCCACTGAGGAGGAGAAGCTGGACGTGGAGCCCGTCCGAGTCCTCCCTCCGCTCTGCCTTCTCTGTCGGCTCGGACCTGGCCTCTCCTCCCCTCTCCCCTCCTCTCCTCTCCTCCCCTCTTTGCTGCTTGAAGCTTTTCTTCTTCTTTCTTTCCTTCTTTTAAGTACCGCGCGCCTCTCAGCGCTGCACGTGACAGAGTCAAACATCATGAAAAAGCTCAGTCAGAACAGCAGAGACCCCAAACTGTGAACGACGACCCCTAAAATGCACAAAATTACCTCATTCTATAACCTGTTAAATTATACATGTATAGTGAAGTCATTATATCATCTATTTTAGGCGAAGGAGGTTTGTAAAGCACGATTTAGTACAAGGACAATTCAAAGTGCTTTACATGTTATAAACAATAAGACAGAAGGGAAATGAAATCAGAATAAATGCAAGTAAACATAACAACATGATAAAAGCAGAGAGTAAAAGAGATCAACAGTTGGACCAGAACCTTAAACTAATTATCCCTCAGTTAAGTTTAACTCCAACAGTCAAAGACAGCTTTAAACAAATGGGTTTTTAACTTTAACTTAAAGAACTCAGGCTTTCAGCAGTGTTACAGTCTGCTGGGAGTTTCCTTCAGATAAGTGGAGCACAGGATTTAATGCTGCTTCTCCATGTTTGCTTCTGGTTCTGAGTGGACAGAGTAGCTGGAACTAGAAGACCTGAGTGGTTCTGGGAGATTGATCCACTGACAACAAAGCTGTGTTTGAGGTGCTGATCCATTTGGTGATTTATAGAATAATAGAAGGATATTAAAGTTTATTCTCTGAGCTACAGGGAACCAGTGGAAGGACTTTAGAACCAGGCTGATGTGCTCTACTTCCTTAGTTCTAGTGAGAACACAGGCAACAGTGTTTTGGATCAGCTGCAGCTCTGATGGACTTTATAGCAAAACCAATGACACTACTGCTGTGATCAATTCTGCTAAAGATTCCGAGTATGAATTAGTTTTTATAGATCCTGCTTTAACATTAGTCCTTTAATTCTGGAAATGTCCTTCAGGTGATAAAAAGCTGACGTAGTAACTGCCTTGATGAGCCTCTGAAGGCTCAGGTCTGAGTCCATCATGACACCAAGATTTCAGCCATAATCAGTGGTTTCTAGCTGTAGTAGCTGAAGCTGTGAACTAACTCCAGATCTCTCCTCCTTCTGTACGAAAATTATTACCTCAGTTTTGTTTTTATTTAGCTGGAGAAAAGTACCGTGCATCCACATATTGATCTGTTCTAAGCATCTAGCAATGCTCTGATGGGTTCATAGCCACCTGGTGACATTTTGATATAAAGCTGTGTGTTGTCTGCGTAGTTATAGTAACTGATGTTGTTGTTTGCTCTAATCTGAGCTAAAGTGCAGCACGTAGATGTTGAATATTATGGGCCCCAGAACGGATCCTTGAGGAACCCCACGGGGGATTTAAATTTACTCTGGGACTCAAACTGTAATAACTGAGTAGACCTTGAATGCTTATCCAGCCATGTCAAAACCCCTTAAATTAAATTAATACTCAAACATTAATTTTTTGTTTAATTCGGGTTGTCTTGTAGGATGATAAAAGTTATCAGATCTACAAAATCTTAATGTGGAAAAAACAGACCAAAACTGTGTGTCTGTAGTAACACTTGCTTGGTAATCTAACTATAAAATAGTTTAACTTGGTCTTGATATATTCTTTCAGTGTTGAAAGTTCATAGCAACACCTTTAATTCCTTAAAATGCGCTTCAACCTTTTCATCAAAATGATAATTTAAAAAAAATGCCTCCACAGCCCTTCTACAGTGGTGCAGAATAAAAGTATCAATTTTACTGGGAAAATGTGAATAATTGTGTTTATAAATGTTGACAGACTCTCCTCATGACAGCTGACTGACGTAATTCTTCCTTATAAACTGCCTTACATTGGCATTATACACCAGTGGTTGAGCCCTTGTCTTTCAATCTGCACTAAGTTTGTACTGCTCAAGTCTTTCAGACTCCACCCCTCTTGTTACATTAGGGGTGCCTCATGGTTTAATCCTTGGACCTCTTCTCTTCTTCATTTACCTTTTCCATCTTGGCAATATGTTTAAGACATTAAACACCCACTTTCTGTGCAAGGCAGGTGAAACCCAGCTCTACTTTTCCACCAAACCAACTACCACACTCTCTTTTTCCTTCTTTCTAACCTGGGCATCTGAAGTGAAACTTTTTTTTTTTACTTCTGACTTCCCTTAATTAATCAGTGAGAAAATCCTAGACCTAAGCCAAACTCTGTACATTTAAAACATGAGAGTTCTACCATGTCTATTGATAAACAGTTAAATGAACAGCTGTATTACTTTTATAAGTATTTAATAATAAGCATAATCACAACATTAAAATGATTATGATATTAGATGGACCCTAAATCCTATTTCTGCACAACAAGTCAGCTTTAAGAACAGTGGCAGACCAGGTCATTGCTCCTGACAGGTAAAGCAACAGATGCCTTAAACCTAGGAAGGGTTAAAGTGGGACACTATGAAATAGGTAAACACATTGTGAAATAATAACATGCTTTCCTTACATAAAAAATCAATATTCTTTTAACATATTTTTATGCTTTTTTATATTTTGTATTTATTCATACATTGTGAAGTCTTTATCTATTGATTCAATTGTTGTGCTTTTAAGCTGTAATGCTTCACTAGTGAAGGTAAATGTGTCATGCTTCTCTTTGGCACTCAGACAACAGTTCTGAGTGTTAGAAAATATAAAAAGAAAATGGGTAAACCATTTCTACTTCAAAAAATAAAATAAATTGTGAAAAATGTATTTGGCATATTAAGTTTTTATGAAATCACGGATTAATTGCCAATAGGTCTAAAAATATTTAAAAGATTTAAGTGCTTCAAACTGTGTTCTGCTTTAGGACACATTCAAAGGTCAGCTAACGTTTAAAAGCTTTTAGATACACCTAAATTAATTAGAAAAAAAAAATAGTACATGGTGTTTAAAGAAAATATAGGCTAATTTCTGTTTTGGTCTGGTGTGTTTCACACAAACAACAACTAAACACAAAAATCCACAGTTTAAGCAGAACGTCTTTATTCATTCAAAGTGTATATTATTAGACATGATTATTAATGAAATGTAGGGACTGATAATTAACATCATTAACTAGGTAAACACGTGACCTTTTATAAAAAACAAAACAAAAAGTCATTTTGAATAGAGATACATGTAAGACTAAATCAGCTATAGATTAAAAAATGAATAGTGCAAAAGACACTGTTATTCTTATTATATTATTACTAGAAAAAAGTTCACCGAGTTCTTATGCCACATTTTTGGACGTGTTTTAACTTAGTAAATGACTGTTTAAACAACTGTATTAACGCGGCTCTTTTACCGTAAATGACTGTGTAATAACAGCAATTAAACTGCTATTACAGCAGGTTGAAGCGCTCACTGTGCTGACGGATAGGAACTAAGGAGGAGACAACGGAACTTTTCTATAGATGAACGGAATCCAACGGAATACTTCCGTCTTGGACTCCCGTGTCCCTCCGTTATTTTCCTCCGGCTCCGGCAGTTTGAGCTGACAGATGTTATGAAATGGGAATAAGGCCGCTGAAGCTCCCGCACTGACCCAAACCTGGGGCTTTTTTCACATAAACGACACTGAAGGCAGCTGCAGGATGCACTACCAGCTGCTACGAGGCTCCTCTGCAGCCGCCGTTGCCTCTAGACGGGTTCGAAACATTCTGGGTTCGGTTCTGGGTCGGGACGGCTGGTTCTGGAGATCCCATGAGGTCAAACTTGTGAGAACCTCGTCAGGTAATTTGCAGGCTCGACTCCAGATGGATCCTTCCTCTGCCTAAGCAAAGCAAGGATAAGGAAGTCTGTGGGTTTTTATTTTGATTTCTGTGGTATCAAAGTAGCTTCATCCACAGTTTGTTCCTCTGCTTTGGTTCTGCTGATCAAATAAAGTCCATTTTTTCTGCCCGCTGTGCTGACTGAAATGAGAAAAAGCAAAGCAGCAGTTGGATTGGTTTCTAGGGGAAAGGTCACCGACTCTTAGACATGTCGACTCTTAAAGCTTTAGTTGAAAACTATTTCCAAACTTTATTTAATTTTATGTTTATCAAATAACCAGTGTGTTTTTTACCACTGTGACACTCAAGATTACTTTTCATTCGGTCATACAACTTTTGTCACGCTAACATTTATGAACCTATCTTAGTAACAGCAAAGAGGTAGTGGGATTATTTAATGTCTTCATATAGTTCTGAGAATTAGACCTTATACAACCTTTCAACA
Source organism: Jordanella pulchra (assembly GCA_034780135.1). Classification (NCBI taxonomy): domain Eukaryota; kingdom Metazoa; phylum Chordata; class Actinopteri; order Cyprinodontiformes; family Cyprinodontidae; genus Jordanella; species Jordanella pulchra. The sequence goes on from JAUZNJ010035919.1 coordinate 8,833, forward strand.
TATAAGGTTTGTCTTTTCAGCTGCATTTAATGCACCAGTTCCACATTTCAATAAAACCTGCTCAGCATGTTACCCTAACCCTTTCACTCATGCAGTCAGCACCTCCAATATGTAATAGACAGAAAGTAAAACATTAGACGTGTTAAAAAGGTTGGATTCAAACCCTGCATTCTTTATCCACCTAAATTCAGTTCATTTATTTGAGTTTGCAGGTTTCCTAGTTATTAAACAAAGTCTACCTGTGTGTGAATGTACCTGCTCTGTGAAGGTGTTGTAAAACAGCAGACATGTCGGGGAGAGGGCTGTGGAGACGTTTAGATCAGATTTAGGTTGTAAAATATCCCAGCTTTAAGACCTACTGAGACGCAGCTGTGGACCTAAACCACCACTGGTAAAGGAGAGCTAGAGTTCCAGTTCTCCTCAAGCTGTGCCAGGTACAAAGTTTAGCCTATTTTCTGTCAGGAAAGTTTAAAGGAAGGTTTTGTTTCCAGAGTTCATAAGGACTCTGAGTTTTGTAGACTGGACGGGTGTACGCTGCTTCAAGTGGGCTAATAATAAAGTAAATCTGTTTATACTCTGGTAATGTTTAGCTTAAAGGACGACTCATCTAGTTGTCATCAAGTGCTGATTCCATGTCTCAGGCGTTGTTTTTGACACTGTACTGCACATTTGTTAAAATCCTGTTTTATTTTGTCTAAACCTTCCTGTTTATCAGCCTCCTTTTGTTTGAAATTGAGTTACTGTGTCTGATCTTTGCTCTTGGCTTCGACAGGGATGTGACATCACTAAGGGAGGGTCCACAGCTGTTCCCAGGGCAGCTACTCTGTGTGCCTCATCTTTCCACTCTAGAATAATTATTTGGTATTCATTTTGTGTCACTAGGTCCCAAGACATGAAAGTTGTTAATCCGGAGGCTATTGATTGTTTTATTACCAGTAGATGTTGTGTCCATTGATTATTCAGAGGCTATAAATCATTTTACAACATGCAAGTTCTGATTTCAAGCGGCGGCCCTTGTCCATACCTCGAAATGTTTTATGAGATTTCATTTGCATTTCCTGTCAGAAACAAACTTCTTGGTTGAGTAGAAGCAACAGTAATCCAATTTGACGAAAGATGGGAATCATTTTGGAATTTACAGTTAAAACCCACTCGGCCTCTTCTTTTTCCAGGTGACAGCGTGACCATCGGAGAGATCTCCTACAAACTGAAGTCCCCTCAGAACCCAGAACTTGTTCCCCTTAAATACCGTATGTAACGTCCAGTATGTGAACAACCGTTGACTCTGTGGTCCGCATTTTCAGGACTTTGCTCTTGGCTCACTAGTTTCAGACTCACTGCCACTAACAGTGGCTCAGCACCTCCGCTGGATCATGCAGAAGGACCTTTTGGGTCAAGATGTGTTTCTCATCGGACCCCCGGGACCCCTCAGAAGATCCATAGCCATGCAATACCTTGTGAGTACCTTGAGAAAAGCATCTTAGTCCTAAATATGCAGACACTTTCAGACCATCTGATGTTTGGTTCAGTGACCCAAGGATGGTCTTAGGCTCAGAGGGCATCAGTTAGCTTGTTGTTATTTAGGTTCATGACAGAACATTTTGAAAAATAGCCTATAAATATAGAAGAATAATCCACCAGACCTTTTGGAACGATAGATGAGACCAAAGTAAAGGAGAACTTCTCTGTTCACCATTGTTTTCTAATATAAACTGGTTCACTAACAGGACAGAAAACACAGAGTATCTATAGCAGGAAAAGGAATCAGTGCTGTCATGGCCTAGTCAAAGTCCAGACCCTAGTCTGAATCAAATGCTGCAGTCGGACCTTAAGACAGAGAAGAAAGAAACTTAGAGGGATGTTTACTAGAAATGCAGTTAAAGTTCTTCTTCTTGTGTTTAACTTTCTGATTTTTTGTTTTTTAACTCTTGTGGGAACCAGGAGTTGACCAAACGTGAAGTGGAGTATGTGGCTCTGTCCAGGGACACCACAGAGACGGACCTGAAGCAGAGGAGGGAGATCCGATCAGGAACGGCCTTCTACATAGACCAGGTGCAGCATGGCTCCTCCAGACACTTCCAGCTCACTGTTTAATACAACAGCTACATGCTGTTCAGGTTCTGATGTGGATCTTTGGTTTCTTATTAATGTCAGATCTGTTTGGAGTGTTGTTTTTATTTCTGCAGGAGAGATATTATCTCAAAGGTAACTACATTGACTTGCCTTGTTGCTGTCAAAGTTCATTTAAAATATAGCTTTAACATTAAAACTAAAATAAGTATAAACAAAATTAATTTTAGGGCACAAAGATTTGTGAATTTAGATCTGATAGGACATTTAAAAAGTAAGTTGTAAGACCTGTTTCCGATCTCAAAGCAAGTTTAAATTGGAATTTAATATTTCATTATTTTGACCAGATTTTCAGTTCAGTTAAATCAAGTTTAGTTTAATTCAATACAGAAATTGTTTATTGATCCCTTAAGGGAATCTTCTGACTAAATTAGCAACCCCAGCCGAGCCTCAGCCTCAGGTAGCAACCCAAGCAAAGAGAACATTTACAATTAAATGGCTATGATTATTATTATTAGAATACAAACACACATAATGTAACATTGGCATCAATGCACCCCGAAAAATGTAGGAATGAACTAACAGTGAACAACATTACAAAAGGTGCAGACACCTAGTGGTTAGCATGATGCTATTATGCATTGAAAATCTTACAGGAATGCGAAGGATTTAGTAACTTTTTCTCACATTTCTTACACCTCAAGTAACCAGAAGTTCTCTTAGAAGTATTTCACACAAACCTGCACTTTTAAGTGGCTTTATTGTGGATTTGGAGTTGTCTAAGGTAGCCCTGCAGAAACAGGACCAACTTACCATCTAGAAACATCTGCTGCATCCCTGCCAGTCTTTACTGGTCCCTCCCTGTTCCTACTGGTCCCTGCTGGTCCTTACTGGTCCCTGCCGGTCCCTACTGGTCCCTGCCGGTCCCTACTGGTCCCTGCCGGTCCTTACTGGTCCCTGCCGGTCCATACTGGTCCCTGCCGATCCCTACTGGTCCCTGCCGGTCCTTACTGGTCCCTGCCGGTCCATACTGGTCCCTGCCGATCCCTACTGGTCCCTGCCGGTCCTTACTGGTCCCTGCCGATCCATACTGGTCCCTGCCGGTCCTTACTGGTCCCTGCCGGTCCCTACTGGTCCCTGTCGGTCCTTACTGGTCCCT
>JAUZNJ010035920.1:0-12061 GCA_034780135.1 Jordanella pulchra
TGTCTTTGTGAAGTGCCATGAGATGACATGTGTTGTGATTTGGCGCTATATAAATAAACTGAATTGAATTGAATTGAGCCAATAAAGTTTTTTTTTAAGTATTAGCAAATATTCCTATTGAAAGAAAAAAAAAAAAAAAAAATTCTATTTGATTTGTTAAACCAAAACAGAGGGACTTGCAAATTCCTCTTAAGAATTCATTAGACCAGAGAATCAGTAACGATTGCTTCCCTTTTTTTTTTAGTCTTAGGACCTCTTCAACCAGAACGACATGCTTGTCACACTCAGTTATTCCGTCTGCAATGTTTTGCAAGAGCAAGACAAAGGATTTTGTAGAGGAAAAAAATCTGAATATTGAGTTGATAAGCATTTCCTTTTCTTTTATCTTATTGTGCTATATCATGTTCTTGGTAGATAGCAGGTTACTTTTCATATAGACACATTTTGGTTATGTCTATCTGAGACTTGAAATGTCTGATCCATTTGATGATTTATATGGAAATTGACTAAAATGTTGCTGCAACTTTAGACATACTTTTAGCAAAACTGACCTACATGTATTCTATTTTTCAAGAAAATGTTCATTGCTTGATAAAAGTAAGTCACAACTTTTTCTTCTTTTTAGCTTCAATATCAAAATTCTTTCAAATTATATTTCTTCAATATAATTAGTTAATATGTTTCACTTATTTAAACATTTTAATTTACCCAAGTGAAGTTTGTCTTTTAACACAAAAATAAAAGAAATTCTCTTTGGTTTTCTACATCTTAAGATCTGTCTGTGTCTGTCTATTGTTGTTTTTTAGTCTTCCAAGTAATGTCCTTGTATTTATTTTCAACCTTGGTCTCAGTTGCAGGGAGAGGGGCAGGCCAGATGGGGACTGGCAGGATTGGGTTTCATTTATGTATGCGAGTAAAGAGCCATTTCCACTTTGGCCTTGACTAAAGTCTCCAAAGATTATAAACCTTCACAAAAAGACAAAAGATGAACTCACCGTATGTGCTGAAATTAATTAGATAGTTATTCTGGACAGTCTGCACTGCATTCCTGGGAGTCTGGTTTTAATTTTTATTGACATCATGGCAGACTGGAATAACAAATAGACCATTTTGCATTCAACATTTTGTTACCTGCCATAAAACAGCCCATAAATACAAGTAAACTGACGCGCTAAACCATTGTATACAGAAATATACACAAAAAAAACAGCAATAGAAGTGGTCTTACCTTCCAAGCAATTACTGGATGTCGGACACAACCTTTATCATTTGCAAATTTTTATGTTGCAAGTATGAGTGTTAAAGAACTAACTGTTATAGTTTTAAGTTTTCTGGCATTATGATGCAAGTCCCCAAACAACCTCCAAAAATAAGCAGCAGTTTTGAGAGTTCAAAGTTAAGTGTTCTGAACAAATGAATATTTTATGCCATGTTGAAGCTTTCCACTGTTGTTAACATGTGCCTGAGATGCATTTAGTGGAATCTTGAAAGTCATCTTGAATATGCAGCATGAGTATAAACACAGTAGCACTTTGCACTGTTGGTGAAGAACCAAACATTTGATACTTTCCATTTACGGGGAAGCAGTTGGTCCATTTCTAAAGGATACAGAAGCCATCACAATACACCTCGGGTGTCACCTCTTTTCTTTTTAGCATGGTTTTTAGTTATATTTTTAGACTTGTATAAATAAATAACACAAGGCTTTCATGACAGTAACAGCAAGGAGTCCAGCCATCGCTAAAGAAAAAATGGAAAGTGTCCATGTACGTGTGTGTTTAAGAGGGATACAGAGAATGCATGCTGCGTATAAAATTCAGTATGTGTGCAGAGTGTTTAGAGGATGCAGCTGGACTGGATGTATTATTGATGTGTTGTTAGCTCACCCAGGGAGTTGCAGTTTCATTGCAAGGGGATTAAGAGACTAAAAGCAGTAAACCAGGGAAATAGGGAAAAGGCACGGAACATACTGTATTCCTCATCCACCTTTCTCTTGTCCCTTCAGATTATATAAGCCAAAAAAATGATCTATATGAATTAAAGAAATATGTGGCTCAGATTTCTGATGTGAGCCAACCTCAAGCCAAATTTTCAAATGAATACAAAAGAAGGACCATGCATTTAATCAGTTAATATTATATTTATCTATACAGTGAGTGTTCATGTGATGACCTAAAACTGAATATACAGTCTCTCCAAAGATGCATTAATTACAGGTGCGGTCATTTTCAGATGTATAGTCTAATAAAGCTTTGGCCTACTATAACAGCAGGTACAGTCTGTTTTAACAAAAAGGAATTTAAACATTTAAAGTAACTTTTTGAATCAATTTTGTAGTATGAAGTAATTTTGACACATGGTAGAGCTAAATTTATATCACAATGGTAGGTGCAGCAAAAAACAAACTTAAAAAGAACGGACAAAAAATATTTAAAACTGCAACTAATTCATTACATATTTGACATCTATGATGTCTTAAGCACCTTAAAATGTTGATTACGGCCATTAGCATTCCAGTCTATAAACAGAAATGTATGTAGGTCTGTGACTTGAAACAGATCTGGTGGCCCCTGGCAAACATTTGTGTATTTGCATGTTTGGGACACTGAAGCAGCACCTTCATGAAATATGTGTTTTTAACAATATAATTAAGAATAGAAATCCAATTAAGGCCTGCAATGACATAGCCTAGTTACCAGTAAAAGTTTATCATTGTTATAAAAAGCCATGGTATCAGAAAATCAGAATATTTTCACTTAGATTGAAAGGTAAAAGTGTAAAATAGTAGATGTTCTACAGTTGGTGAACTTTGGAATGTAGTCATCTCTTCCCTCTTGGTTTTGGTGTGTTGTCCTGGTCATGTATGTGTGTTGTTTCCAAAAAAGACAAATGGTTCACTGGAAAATTATGCTTATTACTGTTAGTAGCCCCTTAAGCCCCTACCCTGGTGAATTTAGCTTTTTTTCTTCATAGGTTCAACAATCTAACATGCCTTTATCAATTATTCTTCATCATCCAGATCATGGCAACCCCAAAGCACTTTATATCTCTAAGTTTCCTTAATTGAATTTTGCTAACCATAGGAATGGCATAATTTTATTTAACCTATTTCTACAAACACCACAGAATTACAAGTAGACAAATTCCGAAAAAAGGCCATGACCACAAAGCTTGCTCTCAGTGTTTCAACAGGTGGCTTTGGCTCAAAATTTCTCTGCCAAGAACATTAAGAATGCAGATTCCGAAAATTATCCACTTTGTCTCAGTGTAACCCTTTATTCACTTAAACAACAGCAAAAAATAATTAGTTGTGTATAAAAAAAGTCATGTAAAAATGATCCTACCTTTTATTTATTCTTTTTTTCTCCATACCGTATATCCATCAAAATAAAGCTATAGTTCCAGAACACTTTTGTCTCCCAGTCTGCTTTACAAGCTTTTTTTTTTTTCATTAAATTTTCCTCTCTTTGAAATGGTAAAATGTTGATATTTGCCCAATTGAACTGGATTTATACCCATGTGTAAAGCTGGTGGTCTCTAGAAGCAGTTGAATCCAGAATCATATGACTTACCCCCTTGCTCCCATGTTTGTCACGTCTGTAATTTTTTTTTTTTTTTTTTGTAAATAGAACTGGAAATTTTTTATCTGTGTATTTAAACTGAGCAATGTTATTTAATGGTTAGCGATGGAAAGCATGGCCATTAGGATAGAAAAATACAGTTTACCAAGGTGTTGGTGTGTGAGGTCGAAAGTCAGATAGATAGATTTTGGTTGCCACATTAAATAAAAACAAGCATTATTAAGGACACCCTTTGAGTCTAATGTGGACAGATCATATAAACAAGGACATCAATGCAGCATAGTGTTTATCGCTGACTGTCATATCTCAGCTTTATGGATAAAATCTTAACTAACAATTACTTTAGGGAAAAAGTCAATTAAATGTTGATTATGTTTGACACTAATTTGCACTGGGAAGCCGACAGGAGACACAAAGTGGTTAACAGGTGTAATTAAAAAAATCAAAAAGACAAAACAAAAGTGAAATTACATTCTGGGGAAGAAGCACAACTAAGATTTCATATAGGTCGTGTTTAGGCTACAGCTTACTTATTTCTAATTATTATTATTTTTTCTTAATCCTCTGTCAATTATTTTCTGTCTTCAATAACCTGACTGAATAAATTGACCCTTTTTCGGTCATATTAAACATTTATTTTTTATATATAATTGTGTTTCTTTAGAACCGTGCACTTAGCTACCCAAACTTTAACACTTGTGATGAACAGCTAGGGCTTCTGTCCACCAGGTCCAAGAGTAATGCTCTATGAAATCTGTTCCACTTATAACTGGTTATCATCCTGCATCAGGAAATATTTTTAATCCCTAAAAATGTGCTTCTTAAAGTCTTCGTCATAGTTAAATCATCCATCGTGCACCACTACACACATGTGGTTCAATAGTAATTTTTTATTTTTATTTTTTTTGAGTTTTTACAGCTCTAGGGGCTCTTTTTTCAGACAATAGGCTGACAGGAAAGGGGGTATAAGAGAGGGGGAGAGACATGCGGGACAGGACCACAAGTCGGATTCAAACCCGGGTCGCCTGCCATGGAAGACTAAGGCCTGTGTACATGGGTCGTCCACACTAACCACTGCGCCACCTGCATGCCCATGGTTTGATGGTATTTAAATGTCTACAGCAATTCATGAGAATTCTTGAATTTTCTCTAGACTTTAAGTTGGGCACATGATTTTTAAATGTGAAAGAAATTCAATGTTATTTTACTCATTTTTGCTCTATACGTGTATGTTAATACTGTAATACTGTTAGATTGTTGCCTTTTAGCTCAAGATTATAATCATAAATCTCCTCTAACTGAGTGATGTTTTATTAAGCCTAAGGACTCTAAAGAACTGTATTCTTCCTTTTGTCATATACTCATTCATAGGCATGAAATTAAACTTGGTTTAGGTTCACAAAGAACTGCTAAATCATGTCCATGTACCATGCAGACACCATTAGCCACTTGTTATCTTGCACCACAGCAAACAAATAAAATGATTAAAAACATATAAACTCGAACCCAAATTACCTATTTAAACTCTTTCATTAAATTTGCCAGACCTGTAACCTATATTGATCACCATTTTGGTAAAGGCTAAGGGGTCTCCAGTATTCAGCAGCTTAGCATGTTGGGCTCATGTCAAAAGCTCCACTCCTCCAGTTTCTGGGAGCTCAAAGTCTTCTGTAAACCAAGAAAGACAAGTTGCAGAATGATCGGTAGTTACAGTAGTCTGGTTTAGAAGTAATCCACCAGTTCCACTTCACCTTTGATCAGTCTGCAGATTCTGGTCCTTGGCTTGTATGGTCTTCCATCATGGTGTCTCCATGGTGTGAACCTTAGAGGAGATTAATGAGAAAAAGAATGAGTCTATAAGGTAAGACTTCTGTCCCAGTTGGGGTCAGGATCACATGTCTTTGTGGGAGTGTTGTGACAGGGGGTTTGTAGAAGAAAGAGGATTCTGACCGAAGAGTGACTCTATATCTTCCCATGTCAATGATCAAAGTTAATATCAGCATGGACATTGGTACTCAATGTCCAACATTAATATCATGGTTTATGGCTCAAAAACTTAAATGTTTCACACAGCTAAAGGATTTGTTTTACTTTTTTTTATTGTGCAAGGTTGTAGATTAGTGAGCTGTTAACAAAGCAAAATTATAAATTTTCTTCCCTTCTCAAAAATGACAGCTGATATTCACTGGCAATTATATGTACGTTACTCAACCTCGTTGTTACTGTTTATTTAATAGTTGCAGCTCTGAAATATGTATTTAAGAGTGAAATGTGTGGAAGAGTGTGTACATAGAAAGAAATAACCTGCTGTTTTGTAATTGTTTGTAGATGTGTGCATGCAAAACTTTGTCATGTCTCTGCACAGCAGGAAAAACAAGTTCAGTGTGGGGGCACCATCAGAGGCTTGTTGTAAAAGGCAGATCTCTGCCTCCTGCCAAGCCCAGCCCTGTTGAAGATGCAACGACTTTAGAGGTTAGGATTCAGTTCCCAGAATCCACTCTGAACCCATATTAAAGACTGATGATGCCAGACTGTACTACCCTTGAAGATCAAAACAAGCAAAGATGCAAGCTATGAACTAAGAAGGTTTTGCTGTGCCAGTGTTTAATTATTGACATTTCCAGAGCTGCAAGTAAGTTTTGTTAACTCAGCAAGAGAAAATACCCCAACATTTGCTTTAGCCCATTTAGTTTTATCATACCAGGGCTTTTATCAAGCCTTCTGCATTAGGGGCAGGGAGCAATAAACAAAGTTTGGCTGTATTTTAACCTGTAAGAAAGATACCAAAACAAATTTATTCTTTTGAAATATAGGCTTCAAATTAAAATATATAAAGAAAATAATAGTGCTTTGTATCTATATAGCATAAAGACTAGTTTCAATGTAAAAGGAATATTAATAGTGACCTTTGTCATTGCAACTTTTTACATTTCAATTAAAATGACTGCTGCAATTAACCCACTCTTAAGTGAGCAACTACTGCCAGTACGAAACACCTGAAGTGCATTTTTGGGCACAGGATCTTGTTTAGGGACCCAAAGTAGCTGTCTGTGGAATTCAAACCAGGGAACAAGCAGTTATTTGCTTTAACCACTAACCAACAACTGTCAGTATATAGAAGTAATGTAGCAATAATCATGGTCTGTATTCCAAAACAGAGAAAACCAAAAAACTGAAAAGCATTGTGAATGACTAGGACCATAGTTTCAACATGTACCTTTCAGTTTTTTTGACTGACAACTGATGTGCTCCTCACCATCAGGGGTCTAGGAAGCTCACATCCACAGGCACCATAATCCAAATATAATTCTCTTTGTGCTGTAAAATGTCTGTGACAATTTTAAGTGAACCATGATATGATAAGATAGGTTTTAGACATGTGACTTCATTCTAACAAGTTGGCACAGCATGTGGCCATCTCATGTGTCATTTCCTTTAGACTCTGCTCTGACTGACACACAGAAAGGGGGGGTCTGCCAAAAAGCAGCTTTTCCAGTGAATAAAGAGGAAGACTTGAGCCATAGAAGCACATTTTGATTCTTGACCATTGCTGAAGCACCGGAGCAGACTTATATTACTTGAAAATATTAAAAAACCCAATGAGTGTTGGGAAACTAACAAAATGGGTAAAATCCCAGAAAATATGCTCAAAATGTTGAGTTTCAGTTTTTACAGATACTTTTGTCATATTTCATATGCTTAATAATACTTGTTTTTTTAAAGTTACCACATAAAATCTGTAATGTTTGTGCACACATTAGTCATTTTATTGCCAAGAACATTTATTTTTTCACGAAAAAAACCCCAAAACACTATGCAGTTAAAAACTTTACTATTGTTATTTCCTTCCACAATGGCATTACAGTATTGGGAAAGTACCTCAAACTCTAATTCCAATCAAATGGTTTGGTCCCTGACACGGCTTCTTTGGAGTTTATTAGGCTGCTCCAGTAAAATACATAAAGCTCATTTTGCTGCAGGCAGAGACAGAAAAAAACAGAGCCGGAATTTTCCCATGGGTCAGGCAGCAGTTTCATCACTTTACACAAATAAGATCCTCTCACCTGAGGAACACTTCTCAAACCGAAAGCAGCTTCAGCTTAACTCCGACTCATTCTCAGCTGCAGGCATAGTTCTCATAACACTAACAAACTAATCGGTTTCTCTCAAGAATCTGTTGTTAATCTTTGCTCAATGGAGTTATATTTGGACCCCTCCTATAGGTATCGTTAAAAGGCTGTGCTGTTTCTAATTTGCGTTAGACTGACATGACAAAGTCAACACATTAAAGAATGGTAAAATTTCTATTTATGAATATAAACATTTCAGTGTTGATAAATGCATTTCATTTATAGATTTTTTTTCTTATTCTAAAATAATAAAAAATTACATTTTTATTTATTTTAATTATTGATAATTAATTACATATTTTACATTTATTGCCATCATATGTTTTTCTTCTCTTGCTTTTCATATCAAAATCTTTCTTGCTATTGGAAAATGTCAGCTAAATATGTGCATGATTCATGCAGTTCATCAGTTACTTGATTCAAAGTTTGATCAATCAATACCTTAATTATTTGCTAGCTATGTATTTTCCCCCCCAAAAAAAAGATGCTTAATTTTGGTATATTGCAAAAAATTGCCACTGATGATCTACAAAATGGCTTTCTTCAGGATAACATCATATCAATAGAAATAGTAAGGCTTTCTGTCAACAGGATTTCTATCTGACGGTGTTGACACTCTTGGTGATGGTGCTGGCAAATCTCTCTCTCGCTCTGCAAGGTGCTTTGAACAATTTCTTTCTTCAAACTGTTACTCAATCTTAAGTTGAGTTTTGGTCTTTCAAGACTGAGTCAGCAGTTTTTTTTTTTTGTTTTTTGCTACAGGTTTGGTTTGGTGTTTGGAATCATGCCAGTTATGGAGGGTGGTGCACAGTTTGAAAAGTTGACATGGCAGCATGCTGTCAAACTCATGCCAACAGTGAATTGTTCTGTAGAGGAGGCAGCCTTAACTGTTGAAGGAGCGGTAGATTGTGACGGTGTGAAATCTGCTTCCCATATGAATGGTGTCATTGTGATCTTACTTGATACTACATTCATAGTGAATGATTTGGTTGAAAGGGGCATTGCCATTCATTACATTTTCACACTGGTTTTCCCGCTGGTTAGTCCTGCTAAAAAGATTATTAATTCAAATACAGCCCCATTTATAAAAATGATCTTGTTAAGGAGTTGTCATGCTATGGACAGCTGGTTTCACCAATAAAAATGGTTTCTTTAGGTTGTAAATCTGTGCTTCTTAAACATGTCATGTGTCATAGAAGACAGGTATTTACGATCCTTAAGGATACAGCTAATTAGCTTAACCTGTCTTTTAATTTCAAAGTAGATGGATTTAATTACATGGTTTTTGTCTCTTCTGAGAACATGAAATGTTTTGATTGTGGTGAGAAGGTCATATCATTCGATCGTGCCCAGAAAAGCTCAGGAATACACAGTTAGTGATTGCTGGCGATGGTAGCGGTGCCGGTGAAGTGGGCCACAGGGCTGCTGAAGCAGGTCGTGGTGCTGCCGGAGTGGGCCATGCGGTGGCTGGTGGTTTCACAGTAGTCAGTACAGGTCTTTATGTTGCTGGAGTCAGGGTTTCTAGTGATCCTTCTGTTGTAATTGCTGAAGAACATACATATATATAATTATTCCACTGGCCTAAACAGTGCCAGTAAATATCTCGTTTGATAAACACTACAGAGCTTTAAAGTATCAAAACAACTATAACAAAATTGCACCTTTACTTAACCATCCCACACAGCAACCATGCTTTCCTCACAAGTACAGTTATTGTTGCCATGATAATGGGCAATTTGTATATAAGTGCTTTTATCTTTTCCACTTTACATAATCAATTACATATTTCGTTGCCTTATAATTTATTTTACTTTTTGCTGTCTGCATAGATAAACATGTTCACCAAGGGCTGCATTCTAAGTGCTCCATCTAATCCATATAACCCATAACACTTTGTTCTACACAGGTGGATCTCATTTACAAAAAAAATATTAGATTTAAGCATCTTGAAATATCAGCTTCATAACCTCAAACAGGATTATATCTGTGGCTTAGTTTTAAAGGCACACACAAACTGGTGCGGAATCTAGTGTCACATCCAGAGGAAATCAAGATATAAAAAAATCGTATTTAATTTAATATACAGTAAATGAATAATTTTCTTAATTCTCTGATCTTTTATTAACCACGTAGGGCTAATATTTCCTTTGTGGGTTTTTGTTTTTGACAAACTGAAAGAGCTTCGGGGCTTTTGAAGAACTCTTCCAGGTTACATTCTTGAACCATGCTTTGTAAAAACAGAAATCACAGTAACAATCCTGTTTCATTTTGGGTAAGTGCTCAACTCAAAACTGCTGAAGTTGATTTACACTGACAAAAGTTAAACAGATTCTTTCAGGAGGTGACACCACATAGTGTGGTATTAAAATGCATTTCCCATGAAGAGTATTGTGTAAACATATTTTTTGTAGAACAATCTGAAATTTCTTCTAAGTGAAACATAATCCTAAACAAGAGTGGCTCTCTAAACAACTTTAACAAGGAATAATTATCAAAAAAGGTTTTTCTATGAAAAAAAGTACAGCCTTGTTTACATCAGTATTTAGTGCATTGTAAATGATTCTCGACTGATATAATTTTGCCACAAATACCCCAACATATCTGGTATTCTTAATAAAAACTAGAGAAAACAAAACTATGTCAAATTATATTTTTTACTATAAGAACTTGGTGACCTCCTCCAATTGCAAAACTTTATCCTGCATCTAAATTTTACCTTAACCTTGTCATTCTCTAGCCTCATTTACATCTCAGTTTATCCCTTACATTTCTATTGCATGCAGATGGTAGGTGTTCAGTAAACTCAGTCAGGCATAACTAATCACTCCTAGAGATTGTTTTCTGATTTTGACAGGTAACTCTGGTGGCTTGAGCGTATGATTATGTGCATAAATATCAGGATGAGCACAGGCTGCCACTATCGTCATTTGGGCTCTAAAAACAGTCTCCAAACCAAGGTCATGACTTTAGGTCAACCCTTCTACCTTTTACAAATGTGCATTCAGAAGATAAAAACTAACAAAAAAGAAACAAACATAAGAAGAAGCATTTAAAGGCTAAATATTTCCACCAAAAAAATACAAAACAACACTAAACCTTTTAGTCGTGGTTTTTAGATAGAGTTTTATTGTTTCACCTGAGCAAAGACTTAATTTGGTTTGAAGGGCAATCACGAAGCAGTAATTTTCAGCTATCTGGAATGGAATTGTAGACTAATTCAAAATAAAACCATTTAATAATATTTATTTGAAGAGCTGATTTGATCAGGCTGTCAGAATGATTGCTTGGCCATGGTTTCATCAGGGTATTTCTCCAGAGATTTGTGTCAAACTCCCAAAGCCAAATGCAAACAAGAGAAATTGTTGTATTCATTTGTAAACAAATTATAGATAGATTATTTAATTCCAGACAGAACAATATTATGAAAGGGGACTCAAGCTAAAATTAGCTATTTTTTTCAAACACGCAACTGTTCATCTTTGTAGGCCTTACAGATAACACTCCATCCCCTGTTCTTTTATGTACTTTTGTAGAGTACCATGTCTTAATCTTGTGGTCACAGCTGCACTGACTGTAAATAAGGCCTGGACAATGTTCTGCATCACATAATAAACTGTTGGGAAGTATACAGTGTGTGCAAAACTATTAGGCAAGTTGCATTTGAGATGATTCTTTTTATTATTGAACAACAGCTATGTTCTCAATCAACCCAAAAGACTCATAAATATAAAAGCTTAACATTTTTGGAAGTTGGAGTGTTTTTTTTTTTTTTTTGGCTATCTTGGGAGGATATCTGTTTGTGCAGGTAGCTATTACTGTGCAGAATTCATATTAGGCTACTTAAGAACAAATATATATCCATCTCACTTGTTTATTTTCACCAGGTAAACCAACCATGCAAAATATAGAAATAAACATTTCTGACATTAAAAGAACAAAACAAATCAGTGACAGTGTTTGAACTAAACATTTTGTAATATTCTGAACTTTTTTCCTACATCATATATTCATTATGCCTTAATATGTGAAGAAAACACTTTGAAAAAGAGGGCAGATAATACCTTACGAAACTAATTTTGCTAAATGTTAAATATTTTTCTTGCTAGGTCTCCCTTTTTTCACATTTAGTTTCAACTTCCTAAAACTTTTTTAAAAGAACATGTATTAAAAAATAGTCTGTTTTATCAAAAACTGTTATATTACTTTACCTAAAAGTCATTTAGCTTACCAAATTGTTTTATGCTAAAAGTGTAATTACCACAGTGATTTTTATTAACAGCATTGATTAACCAAAGAGCATCTTCTCCAGGTAAGCTGTGGGAGGTAGAAAATTATGTTCTATCACCCACA
>JAUZNJ010035922.1:0-12060 GCA_034780135.1 Jordanella pulchra
CCTGTCGCTCCTGTGGAGAGCTGGAACCCGACCAAGCCCTGAACCCGCTAGTTGAAGCTAGACGCTGCTGCTGCTGTCACTCTGCTGTGATCTCATTCTCTGGATCCTCATTGGTGCTCCCCTCCCTGGATCACTCGGAACCACATCAGAGCTCAGTATTCCTCTTTGGACCCGAACCGGAACCAGAACCAGAACCCGAACTTGGACCTGTACAATCTGTGTTTATTCTCAATAAACTGTTAACTTTTTCCCCGAGTCCGTGTGGTGTTCTGCATGTGGGTTAGAGCTCTGAAACCCACCGTGACAATTGTACACTTTTATCAGGGCAGTCTCTGTACTGTAATACGGAAACCTGGCCTAGCAATGGAATCTTGCGTACTTATCTCTGTCTCAATAGCTTAAACGCTTACAAAAAGCCTTCATTTTGACCAACAGAATGATTACAATTGGTAGCAGCACTTTTTAGGACACCTGGAACATTTTTATAGATGTTATAAACGTTATCACCAGGGAAATCAGCTCAATTACTTATGACCTACCTTTCTGATGGATCACTACTGGCTGCGAGGGCTTTTGTTATGGTTCGAGGCAGAGGAACAGGTCTTTTGGTCTCTGATGTAGATGATGAAGGTGGACACTTAGATCCGCTTGCCTTGCTTGGAGATTGACTGGAACATAAGACAGAGACATTTAGGCCATCTTCTTTTCCGTCTGGGATTTAGATGCAGTTTATCGTCATGTTTAATTGAAAATCCTCCAGTATGAATTTTTAAAAACTCATAGAACAATATACCAGAATAATAGTGCCACCGTAAACCTCATGGTTAATGATTGATCAGATCATTAAAGTTGAAAACAGAAAATTGCTAATGGGTTGATCCATCCGTTCACTGTTTATGACTATTTTATCCTTGTGGGGACTAAGTTCAGTTCAATTAAATTCAGTTTATTTATATAGCGCCAAATCGCAACACATGTCATCTCAAGGCACTTCATCAAGATTCAGCCCAAAGACACAAAAGATGAAAAAACAAAAAGGAAAGAACACTCATTTCTGTTCAGCTTTAAGTGTAGATGAACCAGGCTCAGTGTGAGCAGCTATCTGCTGAGGCCACCAGGGGTTCAAGGAGATAGAAGCAGACATACAGAAAGAAGCAGAGATATGAATGGTAACTGTCAACTAGCTCAACAAGAAGCCACGTCCAGGAAAGACACAGCCAGGCAGACAAGCTCCGAGCCAGCTCCCATGTCAGAGGATGAAAAAGAGAGCATCCAGTTAGTCACAGTAAGAGAAACAAGACTACATTGATCTAATTTTTAATATAATCACTCTTATTTATGAAGAATTCCACAAAATCATTACTGCTAGGAGCAGGGGGTATGGACATTTCAGCAGAGCTTTGGCTCTGCGTGAATTTGGCCACTGTATTAAAAAGAAATCTAGGATTATTCTTATTCTCCTCTATTAATGAGGAAAAATATGCTGCTCTTGCTTTACGACCGGGGATTTTATACAGCAGTAAAATGTTTTTCCAGACTAGGTACGATTTCTGTAGGTACGTAGAGCGCCATTTTCTCTCCAGTTTCCTAGCATTGTGCTTCAAAGTACACAGCCCTGTATTAAACCAAGGAGCCAGCTTTCTATTTTCTGAGTTATTCTTTTTCAAAGGGGCAACATTGTCTAAGGCAGTATGTAGGGAACTAGTAGCCCCATCAACAAAATCATCAACTTGTGAGGGGGAATAGACTGAATTTCTGTCGTCTGCAGTATTGTTCAGTGATACAGAGGAGATAAAAAGTGGAACAGATTCTTTAAAATTACAAACTGCATTATCTGATAGCTATCTGCTAATGTGAAGCCTTCTTTTAGGGGAGGAAAACATAATTTTTTAAGGTTACTAAAAAGTGATCAGAGAGGACAGGGTTATGAGGAAATACTGTTATTTCTTCACATTCAATGCCATATGCCAGAACAAGATCCAAAGTATGAAGATGGGGATGTGTGGGGCTATTCACATTTTGAACAAAACCAGTAGAGTCTAAGATAGCATTAAAGACTGCATTTAAGCTATCAAAGTTACAAATAGAAGAGGTTTTGTTGCTTTGCAATTTGCATGAGGGATACTAAGAGTTAAATTTTCAAAACATTGTAACTATTAACTGGCTTTTGGCTAATCAGTAAGTCAGACTGAAAGGTTGTTGTTACTCCTCCTCACCCAGATTTCCCGGTATGAGAACATTTAAATAACCAGGGGAGTTGCCTCATTTATGCTCATATAATCCTCTTGCTGTAGCCAAGTTTCTGTTAGACAATATAAATCAATTTGATCATTACAAATCAAGTCATTAACTAACAGACTTTTAGTTAATGAAGAATGAAATCTTACATTAAATAAACCACATTTATTTGTTTTTACTTTTTCCCTAATTTGAGTCATTTTTAATTAGATTATCATGATTTATTCCTTTAGGATTCCTTTCTAATTTATTTTATATTTGGTTGTGGGCAAAACACTATCTGGATGGGGTAAAGAGTGGTTAAAGCTGGGGAAGCAGTAGAGAGCTATATTAAACTATGATTCTGCTTCCTGGTCTGCACCTGGGCTGCCAGGGTTTTGGATGACTAATAAATCTGGCTATATTCCTAAAAAGAAGAGCTACACCACTCAAAGTGGGATGGATGCTGTCTACAGAATCAGACCAGGTCTTCTCAGTGGGTGCATTATTGAGTGGGAAAATCGGTTAGAAAAGTGGACAGGTGGGTGGTGACCAGTGGGCAAAGATCTAGGACTACGCTTTCTGCGTACCGTCACCCAGTTGCCTGACTGAGGCACATTTTGAGGACCGCTACGTGGACATGTCTCTGGCTCCAGGCTGGTAACTAGTGGGCCTAACCTAACTCCTAATGAACACATCAAGTGCCCAGTATAAATATGCATCAATAGAAGCTGTGTTTAAAAGTGCTTCTGTACAGTTAGAGTAACTTAGAGACATCACAGAAAAGAGAACTTATCTCAGACGGAGATGGTCACCACAGCTTACCTACAGCAGCCGCCGAACATTTACATCATTACTGATGATTGAACAGTAATGACCCATCATTACTTTAATAACCAAACTACCATTGATGACAAGTCATCATGTCTGGCAATTGTTCAAATCCTTACTTAATAATATGAAGCACAGAGTTAGAACACTATGCTAAATAGTCAGTAATAAAACGTGCAACCTTAAAGACCCTATCAAACAATGTTAGCAATCCCGAATTTGACTCCTCTGTTTTATGGCGACTGCTTGTTGGGTGAGTTTTTGTTCTAAGGTCAGAGTTCTAGTATGGTTGCAGGGTTCGGTGGTTACTGGTTTGTTGCACTCAAGGCCGTTGTTTTGCTGTTGTTTTTGGGCGGTATGTTGGTGGTGGCGTGAGAGGTGTTTGGAGCAGGGGTTGTGCACTAGACTTGCACTATGTGCTCTTATCCGTCTCTATAGGGGATCAATCATAAGAGCATAATATGAGAGTTGCCTGTTTATCATTTTCTTAAAGCAGTATTAAATGAATTTCAGTTTTGCTCAATTTTGGCTCTCCCCAGTGGACAAAAGCTGTAGTGTTTTGCCTTAAGGAAGAAAGCATTTCCAATAAGAACCAGCTCATTGCATGGTAAAATCCTGATCTCTCGGCCGCCTGCAGTTGGACTGAACTACATTTCTGTTTCCTGTGGCTGTGTTAAAGATAAATAGCAATGAGGTACTGAATCTAATCGTGGAGAAACAACGTCAGATGATGATGCTGAAAATAAGAAAAGTTTAACTTTGGTTTTTGTACCGTCTTTCTGCACAGCTGATGGGTATGATGACTTTAAAGCCTTGAAACATAAATCTAAATTTATGTTTGATAATTTCCCAGTGAAGATACTTATAGATCTTAGCAGGCAGGTGCTGCATTATATGACTAGCAGCCCTGAACAATTTGCACAAATATACTGTCTCTTTTATGTAAAAATTTAGCATAATTTTAAATCATGATAATGGATTTTATGTTCCTCGTAGCTATTCCTTTAATATTTATTTATTTACTTTTATTTAATCTAATTTATTTAAAATAAAGGATTAGATTAGATTTAATCCAGCTTTACAATTTATCCACACCACAATCACAAGCAACAAAATGCAGATGATAAAGTGTCTTTGGAAACCAGTTTGTAGCTGTTTGTGGTATGATCCGTGCAGATATCAATGAACTTTATTTCCTTTGTAAACAATGAATGCTTTTTTCTCACTTACATTCTCTGCATGATCTTGAGGGTGTGAAGTTCACTTCTGCCAAATTGAAAAAGATAATTTAAGCGATAATTTAAAAAACAATAATAAGGTTGTATGTGTTTAATTTCTTTCAATGTTAGTTGGTGTAGTTAAAATCTTACGCTAGGGTGCAGTGTATATCACATAATATGTGTATTTAAGAAAGTTACAATGGAGAAAACAAGTCTTTTTCAGCACTGTTATGTAATTATAGAGATACTTTGAAAAGATGAACATACATATGAGTTTGACATCTCAGTTTATAATCAAAACCCTAAATGCAGATTCTAATATCATAAACTTTCCCTACCTGTGCTGTCAGTGTGCTCAGTGCTCAGAGAGACTGAGGAGGAGTTAAGAGAGGGAAGTATTTCAAGTTCATTTTGTGTAGGAGGAGAAAACACATTGGTTTCACTGAGGAGTTTTTTTTATGTTACCTTCATCCCCTAAACAATGCTTCATCATTTTCTTTCTGCTTTCTGTTCTGTTTAAAGGAAGCCTTCATCATCTCTTTTACTACTAATGCAACAGAATCAGCGACTTATTTGCTGTTGAAGTTTTATTTACGATAATATCTATTCACTGAAAATGAAAAAGATAAACATAATTTCATTTATTTCAGCTTTCTGACTGAACAAAATGCCTCCAATTCTCCTATAACACAAAAAAATTAATTTACAGGAAAAACATTATTGCAATTTACAAGAGAAAATAAGGGGTAATAATAAAAGATGAAGGAGTAAAATCTGTTGTATTGTGTTTATATGAACTAATGTTTGTGTTTTCTAAATGACAGAAACCAAGCATGGTTCACTTTATTCTCCTGGCCAGAGATTAGACTTATAGTTATACTTATCATCCCAGCTTTCGGAGTTTGACTGCTTCCAGTTAGTTCAAGTTTGTGCTGCAAGTCTGTAAAAGCTGAGCAAAGGTTTTGCTTTATTTCAGTAGCATTTTATTGTTCTGCAATTCTGAAAAATTTAGCATAAATGAAACTATCTCTAAATTCTAGTTATGTCTCTCAGTGGGAAACATAAGTTAGTGTTTTTCCACTGGAGTAAATGTTTTTACTTCAGTAAACAGAAAATGAATATATTTTAAACAGCTTTGCATTCTTTACCCTCATGGCTTTACCTCATCAGAAGACCTGTTGCATTCCCAGCCACTGACCTGAATCAGCATTACGATTGTTTTCCGATTGTTTTCTTAAAACACAGTGTCAAAAGTTTAACTACTGGACATAAACATACATTATTTGCTGAATTATTTGTTATACAAGATACTATGACTAATACTGATTGTATGAGCAATAACTACAATGCCTACAGCTCACAATTTATTGGCATGTTTTAAATTTGTGGCAAATTTTGATTTGATTTTCTACACATTTTAAAGTTCACTTTTAGGTTGGATATATATTAATTGAAATTACAAAAATGTGTCCTAAACACTCATCTTACAAAAAGAGTCACTTTTGAATATTATATTCATGGATATTTGGAAACATTCATGTTTAGTACATGATATGATGGAGCACTTTATCTTATTTTATTCCTCACAACGTGCCACTGTGTCACATGCATTAAGAAGATTTTACTCTCCTACTCAAAGCTATGTTGCTCAGCAGGAAATTTGTTTTTCACCAAAAAGAAAGAAGATCATGTCAGTCAACTGAAGCTTAAACCTTTCTCACACCCTAAAGCTTTATCCCGTATTGTTCTGCTAGACAATGCTTTCTATCATCATTGCTGCTCTGGAGATGAATCGCATTGCAGTTGCTATTGAAAACACTCTACTGTTTAGAGTTTCTCTAACTATTCCTCACATGAAAAAACTGAAGCAAAGTTATGAAGATGTTTTTTTGACATGTACCAGTTAAATTTAAAACTGAGAAGCTTAAATTAGTTTCCATTATGCAACAAGTCCCTAATACTAGAAAAACAGGCAAAGGTTATTTAAGTAATGCTGGTCTTTGGTTAAAAGAAGAAGAGAAAATCCAACCAAGCTTTAAGACAAAATACCAGAAATATCACAATGCTGCAGAGACAAAAACATCCATGTCCTTCCCTCCTCAAGACATCCTAACTTAATGTGATTTATGTCAAATTTAATGCAAATAATGATACTTCAATAACAACTTAAAACAGCTGGTTTCTTACTTTACTGTTTGTGTGGCAGGAGAGAAACAACAACCATCAACCTGGAAAAGGTTACAAAGTGATTTCCAAAGTTTCTAGATCTGTAAAGAACCACAATGAGAAGCACTATCTGTTCCTGGAGAGAACACAGAACAGTGGAGAACCTTCCCAGGTTAGGCTAGCCTACCAAAATTACTCCAGGCATTCATCAACTATGCATGCAGGAGGTGCAATAAGAACCCAGGACATAATCTAAAGCTATGCAGGTGTTTGTTCAGGATATAACAGCTAGAAAGTTGATCACGATATATAAATTAAACTTGAAAAGTATGGTGTGTGGTTGGGTTAGTTGCCATAGATGTTAATCAACGAAGAGGCGTCAATTTATGCAAATAGGGAAATCATATGCGGAGTACTACAGGGATCAATATTAGGACCAAAGTTATTTATAATAACATTAACGATGTATGTAAAGCATCACAATTAATGACACTGATGTTGTTTTTTTAGATAATACAAATATATATGGCATATTTTGAGCTGATGTTGGGGTTTATTACAACAGAAAAAAGCAAATTGAAAATCTATCTTGACAGAAATACGTAAAAGGTAATTAAATTGTTAAAAAAGACCATACTATTCAGAGGGCATAAAATCGAGCCTGGTGCGGAAATGAAAATTGAAAATACCAAAAAAGAAAGGTTTAATGAAATCATTCATTGATGAAATCTTGGATCACAAAATCTGCTGAAAACATCACATCAGTTATTACTTAAGAGTAAAACTGTAGAAATATACAATAGTTCCTTCAAGAAAAAGTCATAATATGCTTTGTAAACCTCTATGTAATTCTGCACTTGATGTTTTTATCATTCCAATGTTATTGTGTAGAGGTCTGGGGAAACAACTACAAAAGTATTCTATAATGGATGTGCACAATTCAGAGAAAGCAATAAGGATAATACAAGATGGATAAAAAGCCAATTTTAATAAAATAATATACATTGGTGTTTATGAAATTACTTTAAAAAACAGCCCAGATATTGGAAAATAACAAGTAGAAAATTATTGTCAAATCTGGGTAATAATCATAACAATAATCTGGGTATAAATATTTTATTTTAGTTTGAAATGGATGCAGTTTGTGCTTTGGATACATATTTATCATTTGTGATAAATAAATAAATTGAATAAAATGAAATAAAACAAAAGGTAAAATGGGCTGAAATGGTCTGCATGGGGGAGTTTCACGACCAGAACCACCGCTGACCCAAATGAACTCAAAGAGCTGTGCTATAAAACCTTAGAACATTTCTAAGAAATAATATTACAATAACGGTTGGACATGGAGTTGGTAGTGTGATGATCTGGGGTCTCAATGCTGTTTTAGGAGCTGTACAAACTCAGAATGAACTTTACTGGCTAGTTCTAAGTGTTATACTAATGTGTCAATAATATGTCGGATGTGCAGTAGCTTCAATAAAGAGGGCGTTCTGGGTTTGGGTGACAAACCAATGGGAAATATTTTTTTATGAAATTAAAAAGATTTGAAACACACTACAAACCTTACAGTCAGTCACGTTTACCTTCATAGCCATACCATGACTATTTCTATCTGCATTGTTTGCAGGGTCAGAGGGTGGAGCTTTTATTCAGAACCAATAGAGTGGAACAGGCTGTTCTGGTTGGTGTCAACTCTTTGTTCAGATAAGCTATTTAAAATGCACAGCCTAGCACGCAACACAAGCCACTCCTCTATCAACCTAAAACTAATTGATTTATTACAATCTGCAGAACAAGGCAGAATAATGACTGTTTAAATTATTGTTTTTGTATTTACACCTTTCTGTGTAAAACAGGTGTTCCTTCTAAATAATGCATTAATAAATGCATAAATAAAAGTTTATGCAGTCGAAAATGTCAAATTTGGTCCTTTTTAAAAATAATATAACATCTTAAGTAAAAGCAAATCCCACATCATGAAGAGAGAATTGCCTTTTTAAATCAATCAGTTGCTCTGGATTATTCAAGGATTTACCAATGAACATATAACTGAAGAATTTTGCTAGTTTTTAAAGTTGGATCTTTAGTCCATTAATCCAACACATCTGGTTACTGTGGCGCATAAATACTTTCTCAGAAGTTATATACAAAAGGATTCAGCAAATAATGGCTCCTTTCATTTAGGCTTAATGGGACAGCAGATGAAGCAAAAAAAAACCAAACTACTGTTGTTTCTAATGCAGAGTAGCTCATTTCAAGGTCCTTGCTGTTTGTTTTGGGTCAGAATGACTAAGGTACTATTAATTGAGATGTCAACATGCTCCTCAGTTAACGAAAGACCGGTACACAGGTCTAATCTGCTGTTACTTCGCCTCCTCAGCCTGTTGGTGTATAGATGCTTAAAAAATGTAAGATTCGATGCTGGTAAGGATGAAAGAAACCTGTAAAGGAAAACAATGTTATCACTTACACAAAAACAGTACTATCTCCACATGAATCTTTTACCAACTCTGACATGATTGATGTGTCTAGATATCACATTCTTAGATGTCTGGCATAGTTGGAAGCATAACTTATTTATGATTAAATATTAGAAGGGGGCTTGCTGCATAATGGAATGTATTTTTCATTCTTTGGTGTTTTTTGTAATATTGTAAGAAATATTTGCTTGCTTTGAAGGTTTTATTAAATTTGTCATGTGAAAACAAAACATTGTATAAAAGAGAAACCGAAAGTATTTAAAGATGTCCTAAAAGCTTTGCAATGACTATTTTTATCTTCTTTGTTTGCAGGGTCAGAGGGTGGAGCTTTTATCCTGACCCACTTTGTAAAGACAATATGTAATAAGAGCCCAAAACAAAATGCAGATAAAAGGAATGTATTCCCTGTTTGGATTTAATGGCTAAAACTACCTAATCTAAATAATCAGACTTAAATAAAAAGGAAAAAACTAAATATCATGATTAGAAATTGTATTTAGGCAAAATACATACTTTCACCCTAAAAAAACACCCAACAAGACATGACAAAAGAAAAACTTAGAAAAGTGTTTTTTATTTTTATTGTCGTCCAAGATTAGGACATGTCAAGATTTATTACTGTGGGAGTGGGATGGGAAAGGACTAAAAGTTCTATTGGATGTCACTCTCTGCTTCACACACTGACAGCAAACTCCTTTATATTACAAATCTATAAAATATGGTTTGATTTGCGTAAAAACCCCACAGAGACCAACCTTTGTATTATCTCAGTTCATTCCATGCATATTTGCTCTTGCCTTACGTCCTAAGTGATGGTAGTAGCGAAATATGGTTGTGAAAAGTTGCCTTAACCTTCCAAACTCTTTCTAGTTCTCCCCTGACCCTTGCCATTTCTCAAATTTCTCTTTTCCTGATGTTTCCATCATTTTGGATGGCCACGTCAATCACTATGGCCGTCCTCTGCTGCTTATTATTGATCACGATGTCTGGTTGGTTGGCCAAAACCATTGTGTCTGTTTCTATCAGGAATCTCCTCAGGATCTTAGCTCTGTCTGTCATTCTCCACCACCTTGGAATGTGTCTGCCATTTACACCTGGCGGGTCTCCAGTTTGTAATCTGCACAGATGTTTCCTTAAGCTATAACATTCATTTGGTTATAATGTTCTATGTATTCCTTTATGGCCAGTATCTTACACCCTGCTGTTAGATGTTGGATTGTTTCTGGGCCTTCTTTGCATAGCCTGCATCTGAGATCTTGCCTGGTATGGTAGATCTGGGCCTCTGTTGCTTTGGTCTTCAAAGTCTGCTTGTGTGCTGCTGTAATAACTGCCTCTGTGCTGTCCTTCGGGTAGGATTTGGTGACACCAGCCACTTCAGGTATGTGTTGGAAGTACATCCCATGCAGGGTTTTATCGTCTCATGATGGTTCCTCCTCCTTTATTTCCATCTTCCACTGTCTGAGACATTCGCTGGGCAATTCATCTCCCAGGGCCATCTTCCTGGTGTATACTTGGAGCTTGAATTTTTCATCTTCCATGGTTGCTCTGATGCTCTGTAGGCCTCTGCCTCATTCTTTTCACTTAGTGTATTGTCTCTGGATACTGGAATTGGGGTGGAATACACTGTGCATGGTGATTGACTGTCCATGGTACACCCCACCTTTTGCCCATAGACTGCTGGAGAGTGGCACCTACCCCACTGCGGGGGGAGAGGATAGATGGAAGAATAAATGGATGGATGGCTTATCTATAAATCAGTTTTTCAGTAAAATTCATATTTTAATTCTGCACCTTTTGAACCACTTTTGGACCTGTGCCTCACCACCACATATGTACTTCCAATTTAACCAAGCTTTCTACAGGCAGAAGCATGGGTGTGGATGGGCTCTCCTGACCCCCATAGTCGCAAGCCTATACATGGAAGAAGTGGAAAGCAGAGATATGTGGATTACAAATGGGTTGAATTAAGACCAAGGATATCAACACTCTCACAGACCACATCAACACAGTGGACAAAAACATCAAGTTCACATCATGGAATACAGACAACTCAACATAGACGTCTACAGGGAACCCACACACACCGACCAGTACCTCCATTTTGACTCTCACCACCCACTGGATTACAAACTAGGTGTCATCAGAACCCTCCAGACACAAGCAGAAACCCTTCCCACCACCAACAGAGGGAGGACGAAAGAACAGGGACATATCAAGACTGCCTTGAAGAACTGGGGCTATCCCAGATGGGCTCTCTGAAAAACCAACAAGAAGAGACCTGTGGAGAGGGAACAAAACAGAAGAAAAAACATTTTCATACCATATGTTGCTGGAGTCTCAAAAAAACTAAGGACGATCTTCAATCAGCACCGGATCCCTTTACACTTCAAACCCGGTAACACCCTGAGACAAGAACTGGTTCACCCCCAAGATAAGACACCCAGGAACAAGACCGACAATATGGTTTACGCTGTTCAGTGTAGTGAAGAGTGTACAGACTAAGCAACCTCTGCACAGCCGCATGGCTCAACACAGGAGGTCTAACTCCACAGGACAGGACTCAGCTGTACACCTACACCTGAAGGCTAAACAACACTTGTTGGAGGACGACAATGTAAATATTCTAGCCAAGGAAGACGATAGTTTTAGAGGGGGTTAAAAGAAGCCATCTTTGTTAAGCTTTTAAACTTCAGTTTAGGCAACTGGATGCAAAGTTTTTTTGAAGACATTTCACCTCTCATCCAAGAGGCTTCTTTGTTAACCTGGAAAAACCATCACCCACATACAGAGCACTTTTAGGAACCCTACCTGTGGATCTGCCAGTTACCTTTTCTATAACTGCTTCTTTCTGATTGTCTATCTCCTTGAACCCCAGTTGGCCTCGACAGATGGCCGCTCACACTGAGCCTGGTTCTGCTGGAGGTTTCTTCCTGTTAAAACAGAGTTTTCTTTTCTACTGTTGCTACATGCATGCTTGGTGTAATGAATAGCTATTGAGTTAATGAGTCGATGCAATCAGCTGTTTTTTCTGAGTTAGAAAACTTTTATCCAGTCTGTTTGTATGAACTTGTCATGGTGGGTTTAAGAGCTCTAACCCACATGCAGAACACCACACGGACTACAGGGAAAAGTTCAACAGTTTA
>JAUZNJ010035923.1:0-12060 GCA_034780135.1 Jordanella pulchra
AGAGAGAGAGAGAGAGAGAGAAAACAAATTGGCCCTAGCACTGATCCCTGTGGTAATCTATTGGTATCTCTGGAGCACAAGGAAGATTTATCATTGACATGAAAACATGAACAAACTAAAATCCATATATATAAGATTTGAACCAGCCTTGTGCAGTTCCCCCAATTTCTACAGAATGATCAAGCCTTTCCAAAAGAGTATGATAATCAACTTTATAAAATGGAACACTACGATCTAACAGGACATATACCACTCTATTATCTGAGGCCGTGAGAATATCATTAGTGACTTTTACCAGAGCTATTTCAGTGCTATGATGAGCTCTAAAATCCTCCTGAAACTCTTCAAAAAGTTAATTTTGGAATAAGTGGTCACACACTTGTTTAGCAACTATTCTCTCAATAATTTTAGATGAGAAAGAAAGATTGAATATAGGTCTATAATTGACCAAGTCATCTGGGTCAAGAGATGGTTTCTTAAGTGAAGGTTTAATTACAGTTTCCTTAAAAGCCTGAGTTACACAGTTCAGGTTCTACTATAGTTACCTCAGACTCTGACTCTCCTTCCGTAGATAAACCAATCATATTTAGAGGAGTGCCAATGATCTTATATTAAATTGAATCAATCTGATTTATAAAAACTCCCATAAAATCATTACTGCTTAGAGCAGGGGGAATGGATGGTTCAGCAGAGCTATGGTGAGTTAGGTAACTGCATTAAAAGAAATCTATTCTTATCCTCCTCTCTTAATAAGGAGAAATATTCTGTTTTTGCTTTATAAATGGTCATTTTTATACAGGAGTAAACTATTTTTCCAGACCCAGTGGGATTCCTGTTGGCATGTAGAGTACCATTTTCTCTCCAGTTCTCTAGTATTTTGTTTCAAAGTGCAAAGACAAAAGAGTCAGCTTTCTATTTTTAAAGAATTTCTCTATTTAAAGGAGCTATGTTGTCTAAGGCAGTATGCAAGGAACTCCATCAACAAAATCATCAACTTGTGAAGGGGAATAAACTGATTTTCTGTCCTCTGCAGTATTGTTTAGTGATACAGAGGAGATAAAAAATGCAACAGATTCTTTAAAAAAAAATTTTTTCCAGGTCTACAAAACTGTTGGTTCTAGTGCTTGTCAACAGAATTGACAAAGACTCCTGAGTAGATGTCAAAACTGAGCGAAAGTCTCGATGCCTGTGATTTAAGCCTGCTTTGTGAAAGGTGATAGCTGCTCATGAAAGCCACATAATAAAGTGTTCATAAAAGGAAGCGAAACTTTGGACACATGGCTCTCAAAATAGACAACAGATCTGAATTTTCTCAAATTGTGTGAAGCAACGCAATCTTTTTCAAAACACATTATTTAAAGACAGATGACTGTCAGCTGAATGTATGCCTCACCTGCTTAAAGTTGCTAAATAACTGGAAAAGCAAGTCAACACTAGCGTTAGACTATTTTGTCAAAAACAACACTTACTTTCAACGTTTTGCGTTTACTGAACTGTAAATTTGCGTTCACAATATTCCTTGACAAGGCTCTAAATTAATCCCCACGGACTCGGTTGCACACAATCAGTTCAACAAATGTATAACTCAACTCTATGTTACAGATGGCTGTTAAAGAGCAAATGGCTTAATAATTGTAGAATAGCTGTAAAGTCCCTGAAGGTATTGTGCAGTCAAAAATACATTAGTACTTTTCTTGGCATTGATATTAGAATCACATATCAAGGCAAGTTGTTTGAAGCATTTCTTAGGAAAGCCTGGAGCATAAATATTCTTTGAACATGTAAGATCAATTGTTTCCAGTGATCATAAAAACTACGGTGCTGCAATGATTCCTTTTGAAGTTTTAGGCAGGGCTGCTGAAGGCTTCTCATTTCAAACATTGCTGATTCTGTGACATTTCATGACCCCTGCTGAGCATTATCACTCTTTAATCTGTTTAAGATAATATATGTGCAGCATCTCACAAACAGTGCCTTGCACATGCTCAGATACCTTACAGTAAGGTTTCACAAAACATCATGAAATAATAAAAAGGAAACTGTGTACCACGTTCAAGTTCATTAAATAAGAACAGTTAAAAAAAGATACTTTGAAAATATTTATTGAGACAAAACAATTTTTTTTCTTTCTCAGTAACTGCCATTAAATCAGACAAAGCTGATATGCTTTAGGTTAAGATGAACCCTTTTAAAATTTTCTAATGCCAAAAATACAGAGTGAGATATATACGTATTAACTTTTTCTGATTGATTGTCTGTGGCCTTGCCAGCTTCCTGTCTATTGTCTATTGTCTCTGGGATGAAGAACCTGTCCTCTTCCTAGATATTATAAATATATATTACTGTTTTTTATTAACTGTCTATAATTATTTTAAGAGACAAAAGTAGCACATTCAGGCAGTTATTAGTGAAAAGTGAAAAGGATTTGTGGAACTCCACTAGTGTTTTCTATTATTTTGCCTGATTTATTGATTCTAAACTTTCAAATGTGACATAACTAATTGAAAATTCTCCAAATCTTACTCATCCAGTATAAACCTATAACCTGAAGAGTCTCACACATGGAAAATATGTAATTAGAAAGGTTTTACTGACATGAATGAAAAAAGTTCCGACCCTGGCAAAAGACTTTGATGCTGCCAACTGACTTTGTTGAATGAGTAACTTAGGAAAAGGATTGGAGTAGTCTTCCACCAAGAGTAGGACACTGGTGGTGGAGTAAGCTGAAGGATAAGTGGGACTGAGAACAGTGTGAGAGTAAAGGAGGAGATGGGTGAAGATTTGGCAGGAGGAAAGCTGAGCCAGAAGCTAAATGAAAGGGATCTTGAAAGATGATTGGCTTTGGAGGGGGTGCGGTCTTGAGGTTGATTGACTGGAGCTTGAATGTGGCACATCAGCAGGTGCTCCAGGTGAGACTGATAAGAGTCTTCCAGACTGAATTTTTTCTTAAGCATCATGTTTGATTTGTTCCCTTTTCAGGGGCTCTTTTTCTTTTTGTCCACAGCCCTACAGGGCTATACCTCAATCCAGTTTTTGGTTCTCTTGTAGCTGTAGAAGAGTCTTTATGTTTAAATTTTCTATAA
Organism: Jordanella pulchra; assembly: GCA_034780135.1. Taxonomy (NCBI): domain Eukaryota; kingdom Metazoa; phylum Chordata; class Actinopteri; order Cyprinodontiformes; family Cyprinodontidae; genus Jordanella; species Jordanella pulchra. Next base: position 3,084 of record JAUZNJ010035923.1, read on the forward strand.
ACATTCTCTTCCAATTTCAGTAGTGTGAAAGTTGCTTAGTTGTTGTACTTTATATCTGGTTTATCCAGAGGAAACTAATCTACACTCTTTCATATTCAACACTCTTTCCTGTAGGCACTTTCCACACGAGTCATAGTTGTTTAGTTTTGTTACTTATACTGCCTCGTACTTTTTACGATAATGCATTTAAAGAGTTTGAATTAACACTCTCAAAATGTATAATAGAATGTCTGTAAGAATTTTTAAGTATGACATTTTTGGGGAAAATATTGGGACAGTGTATTTTGACCACCATCTTTAATGCATTGAAGTTGTGTGTGTGCTGGTTTTTGGCTTCAGTTACAACCTGACGGAAAATCTGGAGTTTGAAAGTGGTTTGCTTTTTCGTGTGCGCTCTTTGTTCACATCAGAAGAAAGCTTTGTTGACAGAGTTTGAGCTTCTTCCTTGATTTACGTCATTTGCCGAATGGTGCTAACATTAGTTCAGCACCCTATCATCATGTCCGTCTCTATTCAACCAATCAGGGACTCACCCACAGTCTGTACATGTTTCTGCTTGTTTGAACCTATTTTGTAAGAGACCGGAAAACAATGGTAAACAAAACACAGCAAATTTCTACTGTTGCTACACACCTGTCAAATTCTTGTGTAAGAAAAAAAAAAGATGCTCACCCACATCATTCACCATTGGGATTTACACATGGTGAATTTAATTAGTTAAAGAAATATTTTTTTCCATGGTATTTAAATTGGTTGAACATGGCTGTATGTTAGAAACACATATTAAGTAAAAACAATGAAACAATATAAAGTGGACACATTTTTACCATTTACAAGTGCAATGATATAAAAGTATCTTGAACATGACTTCTTAACCTCTTCTCTTAACCGCTGATGTCTCATGCCTCCCACGCTAAGGATTTGCCTTGACCCATAAGACTCTCCCTGCTTTGCCCTGTTGAACTTCGTGGTATAATGATAAACACTTTAACAATAGCAACAAAGTATTACTCATGGTAAAGCAAAACTGATACGATATTCTGTAAATACAAAAATAAGACTCCTGCAATGTAACAGGTCCTTTTGAAGCCTCCATATATAATGTATATCGCTTAATTTTGTCCTTGAGCACTTTTAGGTGACAAATTGGTGCTGTGCGTGTGGGTGGCTGACTTCATTATTGTTAGCTCTATTGATATAATAGGTCCTGATCCTCCGTTTTATGAAGGACACTTGTGAAGGAACTTTTGCTATTATTATCCTCATTTTGATTTTAATAACAAATTCTTTTCAACCAGCTGAGGTTTTAGTGCTTTTGCTTGGAAAAATTCTTTCAAATAATTTGCAGGTTACATTATATACGAAAAAAGTATATTTTTTAAATGTAGGATCATCCCTACTGTTGACATATTTCAAGAAGAGAACAGAGAAATGCAGCCAGTGATGCATGATACCCATTTTAAACGATAGATTATTTGTATATTTCAATATAAATTCCAAACTTTAAAATGCTAAGTTATCTAAGTCCTTAGTTGTTAACATTCTTTATAACTATGAGGGAGTCATGGTGTAAAGTGACGGTTAATTCATTTGTAAGACGCTGTGCATGGCTGACTCTGTATGGATTCAGGAAAGTTACAAGGTTAGTTCAACTCTATTTTCCCTCAACAGCCAACTGCATTATGAAGAATGAAGGAGATGCTTGATTCTTTTATACCTTGACTTACATATTAGATTTATTTCCAATACCAGTATCTTTTATTGAACAAGTATTTCTAAAGTATAACATGCAGTTTCACAATAGATTCAAGTTAATTTCTAAAGGTATTTTTGTTGTGACATTTATTAATTTAAATGTTCTGTTTATTAGGGTGAATTATAAATCAGTTTCACAAATAACATTTACATTCACAAGCCATTCACACGAATCAGCCATTCTACTCAGTAAATAAAGAAGAAGAAGTTTTATCATCCATCTTTTACGAGGTCATTTTACACAACTCAACTACCTTTTCTGTGTTGGATCTCGATCAAAGATACTGGTGTTATCTTTGAATCCAACTTCAGAATATGTTGGTTACCAGGCTAAGACTAAGAAAAACATAGGGAGAAATAGTTTACCCTATAAACTTTGTTTGTTCTGGGTGTGGTCCCAAAAACCAACTGACAGTGTTTGTTTTTGGCCAGGCTTATATGTCATAACTTTAAAGTGAACCTTTTCATCTGGTTTACACTATTTGTAACTCCTTTCATACCTGTTGTACAGCACAATCTGACTATATGTCTAAAATACGGGTTTCATAAATTTTACTTACTTGAAAACTGTTTGCTGACAGTTACCTTTTATATGTCTGCTTCTTTCTGTATGTCTGCTTCTGTCTCCTTGAACCACAGTCGGCCTCAGCAGATGGCCACTCACACTAGGCATGGTTCTGCTGGAAATAAAAGAAAAAAAGGGAGTTTTCCTCTCCACTGTTGCTACATGCATGCTTAGCGTGAGGGATTGCTGAAGAGTCAATAACAAAATGCATGTGAAAGTCATCGCCACAGGCTCATCCAGGAGGAGCATGTCTTGCAAGTCATTGACTGAATGCATTCAACTTAGATTAGATTAGACAGATTAGACTATATAGGACTTTATTGTCCTGACAATGGAGAAATTAACTTGGGACACTGGCTTTTATAAACAACAGGAGGTGCAAAAGGAGGAGAAGGAGTATCAAAGAAGTAAATGTTGGAAACGGTTTTCCTAACCAATCTGACTGTATTGTCTCTGTAAATTGCCTTGAAATGACATGTGTTGTGAATTGGCACTATATAAATAAAATGAATTGCTAATATTGATATTGTGTTGACGTTTTTTTTAATTTTTTTATCAGTTTTAAGATGTGTTATGATTTGCACTTGTTTCTGTTTTAAAAGTATTATCAGTTTAATGATGACAAAATACAATGACTACAGATCTACATTTTACATCTTTTAAGTTTTAAAAACTATATTACATCACAGTTAAATAAATGGCCAACATTTCATCCTTTCTATATGATGATTTGAATATAGTATGAGCTCTTACGGTAGGAGCTGAGCTAAATTAGGGCAAGAACCTTCTTTTTTTTAATATTCATCTTTTCCTGCTGCCTCCTCTTGTGCAACTGGGATGTTTTGACAAAGGAAAGAAAAAAACTATTTTGAGTATTGTCATTATAAAAAGAATACATGTTCTGTTGAGGGAAATGTTCATGCAATACTTTTAATATTTCAGGACTGAAACATCTTTGATACTGTAAGACACAATGGCTGACAATTCCAGTGGAGCTCAGTTTAAGTCCCAGTTATGTCAGCGAACGTTTCTAATCCTCCTGCATTCTTTGCACCCTTGTTCTGCAACTTGACATTCCTCACAGAGTGATTAGTTGCCTTTTGGGTATAGCCAGAAGATCTATCTGTCAAGCAAAAACCATTAAGCTGTGCCCATTTTTACTGGATTGGAAGACAAATTGTGTTTTCTGACTTTCTGTTTAGAGTGTTTGTGTGAAGTTTAAAATAATTTGATTTCAATTCAAATGATCATAGTTTGAATTGGAACAAGAATGCAACAGATTCACATTGCTGTGGGAATAAATATATTTAGTCAGCCAATGATTGTGCAAGTTCCCTATATTTTTTAAAGAGCAATTTTGAAAAGATGACGAGATAATGAATTCATTCATTAGAATGTGTTTTCTTCTTTTAGTTTTGAGATTGTGTATGATTTCTTCACAGCAAATATTTTAATCAGCAAATCTAAAAAAAAAATGCACCTTCCTTTTTTAAGTAGGTTAATGTGGATGGAATAAAAAGGTGTTTCTAAGAAAATATTGTGGGATAATTAGAAAAACCTTGACATCCACAGCAAGTTAACAGTCAGGAGCTTTTCTCCAAAAATAATTGCTTCTTTCCCAAAAACCCAGCATCACTAAGCTTCTGTTTGCAAATCAAACACCAAAATATTTTAGATAAACCAAGGACTATAGAGTATTATGCAATAAAAAAGAGGAAGAAAAAAAATCCTAGACTTCAGCTTGGGAAATGTTTTTGTGCCTCAAAAATTGATAGGATCAGAATTTCAGAGTAAAATATCTCATGATGCTGGGTTAAAATCTGCTGTTTTATTTGGAAGATCATCAGCTGATTACCTTTAGTTAAATTCAAAATGGCAGTTGTTTAAAAAATAGTATCTAACAATGCTTTCCTGTAAAAAATGAGGGTACTAAGAATTTTAAACTGAGCTGCCTTTTTCACTAATACACTCCAAATTGCAGTGAGTTAAAATGCAGTTCCTGTCGACTTAACATAGTGTTTCCTTTAGGCAGCTGATCGAGCCCTCTCTGCATAGATAGCTGTGACCTTTACATGATGAACCATACAGGGTCCCAGTTCTGACATATCATTTTGTCTTTGCAGTCTGTGGCAACTAGGCTCAACTCTGTTCTGTGCAAGAATACTTGACAGAGTTTTGGGATTTTTGAAATACCACTATCCATTTAACAAGCAGCCATATAACAAACTGTTTGTTTTGCCCCATGAATCATATCTGCTCACCCAAATCATTCCCCTTTATTAGCTCTAATGGATTCAAAGCTTTAGGGAAGGTGGAGGAAAAAAAAGAAACATTTAGGTGCATCAGTGATGACGAAGATTCATCTTTGTGTTTAGAACAAATTTATTTCATTTGTTTTCTTTCATCCATATGGCTGCTTCAAGGTCTATTAGTAGACAACAAATGTGCTAAAAGTCCCTGTTTTTTTATATTGCTGTGTATTTATGATAGGTAAAAACTTCTCTGTATGATCTAATATTAAAATGTATTTCACTAAACTATGGCTTTAAAAGACAACCAGCTTCTTTTTTAGTATCTTTGCATTATGCGTGGAATTTTCTAGTGTGACATGATGGCAGCGAGTAGGATGCCCTGCTGTTCTTATTATTAGAGGATATTTTTGTGTTGCTCTGTGATATGGATCAATTTGAAATCAAAAATCCTTACCCTAATCAAACCAGATTTGTTTAATTATCCGTTTAGCATACCTAAATTAGTAAAAAAAAAATGCCCACCAAAAAACTGTTATAATATTTACTAGTTCATCCATCTTTCCGTCCTTTCGCCAATCAATGCTGATTCCTTTGATGCAGTGGAGCAACAACTCTACCTCTACAATATCCTAAAGTGATTTTTAAAATCTTGGCTGCTCCACGAACAGGTCCTTCAGCGGACACTGAAGGTCATGACATATATATCAGGAATATATCAGCATTTTTCAACTAAATCTCATTTCTTCTGGAGTTTTGGAGTTCAAATATACAAAAAAAAAATCTCTCCATCTAAACTGAGATAAATTACCACCTAGTGTGCAAATCTGGCCTCAATATTTTTACTTTTTCTAGTTCTATCTTTTTCTTTTAGAGTTTGCTATGCTTAAAGCAATTTAACAATGTTATTGCCTCACCATTTTGACAAGTATATTATGTGGCTGTGAGCAGATTGATGTAATGATACAACTTAGGTGCCTTTACAGATGCAATCATAATCTTTTATCTAGAAGAAGAAAAATATTTAGCTTAGTTACTAAAAAAAATGTAGTCTTTACTTTCTATAATCTGCTCCACAAAATTATTACATTTTTTTTATTACTTAAAGATGTGGATTTATCTTTTTCATCCAAAACAGAGTATTAAAAATTATTGTCCATAAAAGGTTTAACAAACCAACAGAAGAAAGGCAACTGAAGATTTTTCTTTGGAATAGATAGTTGGTAATATGTATGACCTGAGAAAGTAAGACCCATACTGTCCTTGAATTTTAGTATGCTTTTACATTTTTCTTTTGTACCGACACCTGCTGTTGGATCTACTGTAGGATTGAAAGTCATTTGCTTTGTGCACAAAAAAAAAAAGATCTTTCAAAAACCTTCAGCTCCTTAAAAGATGTGAAAGCTGTGGAACGGTTAAAAGAAATAGACATTCGCTTCAAAGTCAGGCAGTGATTTTAGGCTGTATAAAGTGTCATCACAACTTCCAGCAACATAGAGACAGAAGGAAAACAACAAAACGAGTATTTTGACTTGAGAATTTGTGGCATATCATTACATTACCTTTACAGATAACTGACAGTGGTTATTTCAAATCCACACAATTCTCTATGTAATGTTAGAAATTACTCCGCCTCAGCTGAAGACAATTGGATGTAAATGTCAAGAATTGCTGTAATCTTCAGTCCTTTCTTCTGTTTTGTTATTATTTAGTAAAAAATTGATCTATTTACAAAATAGTTCAAAATGATCTGTATAAAGGTTACTTTATTTGTAAAGAAGACCATTAATTGAGCAATTAAAGGATAAACTCTGAGTTATTTCATCACCAGGTTTTAGAATTAAAGAGTTTCACATTTTCCGGGGAAGGAAAACATTAAAAGAAGCCTTTTTTATTGCATTGTTTCAATCCGAGTGATGCTGATGGAGCAGTTTTAATATTTCAGGACTGAAACATCTTTGATGTTGTAAGACACAATGGCTGCCAATTCCAGTAGAGTTAAATGAAAGTCCCAGTTATGTCAGTAAACATTACTAATCCTTCTGCATTCTTTGCACCCTAGTACTGCAATTTGACATTCTTCACTGACTGATTTTTTGTGTTCTGCATCTAGAAAATGTATCTGTCAAGCACAAAACATTAAGCTGTGCCCATTTTTACAAGCTTGGAGGACAGTTGCTTTTTTAAATGTCTTCCTAAAACGTTTGCATGAAATGATTTAGTTTGAAATAACTTGATCTCAGTTTAGTCTGTTATAATTTGAATTTTTACGAGAACAAAACAGATTGGTGTATTGTTATTTTGAAAGAGCATAAAAACAGTTTTGTCAATAAGCTTAGGATTTTAAAAGATGGTAAATAATGACTTTATTCATAAGATTGTGCTTTCTTTTTAGTTTTGAGATTGTGTATGACCTCATCACAGTAATATGCTTTGTGTTTTTTTTCTAAGTTTGAATATTTGTTGTAAAAACAACATCTGTGCGGGCATCAGAGGTCCAGCTCACTGAATATTACCAGCAGGCATTAAATGCACTTTACCAAAACAAGAAATCAAATCATGAATACAATTATAATGATCCATCCCTATGCAAATAAGTCATTTTATTAGAACTTATTCTAAGATTGATTTAAAAAAAAAGGTATTACCAACACCTCTGGACCCACAAAGGAACTCTTTTTTTGTTGTTGTTGTCATTTTACTTTTTTGCATTTTTGTCTTTAAACTGAAATTATTTCATAGTTTTGTTTTTTTTTTAGCTCTTAGATATTTTCAAAAATGCATCTATCATTGATCCTTTGACTCATCTGTCTAGTTACAGCCTATTTTGTACATCCAGAACCAGGATCAAACATGGAGAAGTTCCTATTTGCCTCTTATCTGGAAAAAACTCCCAGAAGATTGTAAAAGTACTGCAAGTTCTTTTAAGTCCCATTTTATTAGACCTGCCTTTGACTATTAGAATTAAACTGTTAACTGAGGTATTATTAGTTTGTGGCCAAATTGTTTCATTTGCTTCACTACCTGTTTTTAACTTTACTTGCTTTTATTGTGTGAATGCTTTAAGCATTCACACTACTGAGATTCTGTTTCTCTTTATTTATTATTCTTCCATCTTCTTCTTCAACTTTCTTATTCTAGTTGCTTCCCTACATTTTTTGAATTGCTAATCCTCCTGTAAATTTCAAAATATTCAGCGTATTCAGGACATTTCTGCTAAATCTTTTGGTATTTCCACCCATTTTATTTGTTAAATTATTCATCTTTTTCTGCTTTTGTTGGTCACATGGAAATGAATGGAAAACGTCAAAAAAGCCACTAAAACTTCTGCTAATTTTCCCCTTTAGCTGCTTCTGCATACTTTCAACTAGAAGCTCTATTCAACTTTTAAAACATTTCCACAACCTTCTGCTATCACTGTTTAACTGAACTTTTTACTCTCTTTACAGCTTTTTTTCAGTGAAGCTTCAAACTTTTTAACAATTTTTAAAGATTTTTGCATTTATAATGGAAGTGGTGCTAGAGGGGCACACTCTAATGTTTCTTGTGTAAAAACAAGAAACTTGGTACGGACCATCTTCAGACCTACCAAGCTCTCGTACTGAAGGATTTTTTTCAATATCATATTTTGATTGTGACCATAGCCATATACTTTTTTATAGAAACATTAAAGTTAGCATATTTGTTCTTTAAAGCTTGTAATTCATATGGTCTAAAAATTATTTTTGTATCTATTATACTTTTTGGGTTATTCACCTTAGTTCTGCACATTATTTTGCCAGTTTTTCTTTTGTTGATGACTGTTTCAGGAAGTTTTTTTTCTTGTCTGACTTCTTTTCAGCTTCCAGCTAAATAGTACATTTCAGCCTAAATTGTCAATTCTGGTTTGATTCTGCTCTCTTTCTACACATACATTAAGCTTTTCTGTTTGCTGCTAACTCATAATATGTCAGCTACATTTCTGCTATTGGCTTCAGCTATCTTCAACTATTTTTCAGGAAAGTGGAGCATTTTTGTTTTGTTCTATTTACTACAATTTTAGCAGGTTCTACTTTCAACTTCTTGTTTTTGCCATTTTCAGCTTACAGTTTAGCGTTCAAGCATTCACACTGCATTTTCGCAGGAAATGCAACTTTTTCTAGTTAATGAATATATTGCTGATCTATTCATCAATCATTAATTATAATTATAAAAATGTATGATTTGTTGACACCACTTAATCTGTTTTTAGATTTATCTCCCCAAACCAGAGCAGCTTTATCAGATTATTTAACAGTAGAAATACGATTAAAAGCTTTATTGCTTAATCAATATGTGAAGAAGTACATGAACTGTCATGATGGGTTAAGGCTCGAACCCATATGCAGAACACCACTCGGGAAACAGGGAAAGAGTTAAACAGTTTATT
>JAUZNJ010035925.1:0-12060 GCA_034780135.1 Jordanella pulchra
GGAATGTATTATGCTTATGTTGTTCTTTTCTTATCACAAATCAACAAGATCTGATTAGTTTTACTTCTTCCAGTCAGCATGTTTTTAGTTTTCATTGTTATCAGGGATCAACAATCAGTTAAAAAAACAACCTTTCAGTAAGTTTGAGCTTTTCATTCCTGTATCACAGTAAGTCATGTGATCCACTGTGTACAGTGTCAATAAGACCATGTGTTTGTTCTTGTCTAGCTCCGCCATCGACCAGAAGACAAAAGAGAAGGTGGCAATCAAGAAGTTGTATCGGCCTTTCCAGTCCTTAATCCATGCAAAGCGGGCCTACAGGGAGCTCCGACTGCTCCGCCATATTCAGAATGACAATGTGAGGAACATGACACGGAATGACAAAGAGTCAGCATACATCCAGTACAGTGCTGCTAAAAGATATTTGCAGTCTGAAGACTATTCTGTCACTAAATTGCTTTAAATCACAATAGATTGAGCATCAGACAAACATAACCTGAATAAATATAAAAAGCTTTTTTAAATGACCATCTTATCTTTTAGTGGAGAACACAATCCAAAGCAATATAGATTTACTGTGTGTGAAAATAGAACTGCTGCAGTATATATATTCTTTTGGTTATTTCTTTATAAGCCACATCCAGGCCTGTTTACAGTCTGATCTATAGGATCAATAAATCAGTTAAATAGGAACTGTTTGACAGCATGAAGTAGGCTAAAACAGGTTTCTGCAAGAAGTTCAAGAGCATATGAGAAACAGAGTTATTTGCATCTATCCATTCGCATGGGGTTACAGAGACATTTCTAAGGGTCTGAGAATCCAGCAAACCACAATGAGAGGCATTATGCACAAATGGATTAAAAGGAGGATGATAGAAAACTTCCAAGGAACGACCAGCAAGCAAAAATTCTCCCAAGAACACAGCAGTGAATCAACGTCCAGTTCACAAAAGAACCCAGAGCAACATCTTAAGCCCCACAGGCCTTACCTGCCTCTGTGAAGACCAGGCTTCATGTTTCAAAAATAACAGAGACGGTGATAAACAAAAATCTATGGGATTGGCCCAAGATGAAAAAAGCTGATCTAAATGAACAAAAAAGAAAGGTTTACATTTGCTTACAGATAACAGTTGTGCCTTTAACTGCAGATTGACAAAAAAATGCATTTTTTATCAAATCTGGGGAAAAAAAACTCAGCATCACAGAAGAAGAACATCATATTGAAAATCCAACACGGTAATGCTTGTGTGATTGGATGTGGATAACGTGTTGCATTTCATCAAACTATGATTTGATGATCTGGTCCTGAAGTACAGTGGCTGGTCATCATTTTATGACTTTAAGCTGAAGAACATTAAGGTTAAGCAGCAGAATAATGATCCAAACAAACCGGTCCAACTGAGGAAGTGGCACTCAAAGTCTACATTTAAATCAAGCTGAGATGAGGCATGACTTTAATAAGACCAACTTGTGCTTGAAAACCCTTTGATGTAACTAAAATATTCTGCTGAGGAGAGCAAGTCAAAATTCCTCTATAGGAATTTAGGACTAAGAGTAATTGTCAGTTATAGCAAAGACCGACAGAAACAGCTGTCACCTTTGGAAAGCATTTTTTTAAAGTTTTTGTTTCGTAGATCCCTTCGACTGGCTTTGTTTTTTGATCACCATCTGAAAACTCTGTATTGAGGTTATTTTTTTCTTATTTTATTTCTTTTTTATATATTTCTGCTTATGTGTGATTAACAAAAGAAAAATAAAATGAGAAGAAATAAAAGTGAGTACTACATTATTCATTAAGGATGATACTTTCCTAGTGGATCTTCTTTTTAAAAATCTGTTCTAAGAGTTTAAACCCTGATGTGATTTAAAACTTTCTAAGTCAAGGTTAACCACTGACCTTCTAATCTTTCTGAAAATATTTCCTTCCCTTCTTTCAAGGAAAGGCTACTTTGCAGATAAGAAAAGTGGAGGCTTATAACCTTACAGGTGTGTACTGACAACCTGGAAGCACTGTGTGTTATTCTAGCAAACCATGGAGCAGGATTGGCCTCAGAGACCAGCAACAACCAACACATTTACCCTCCCTAATAAAATATCAGCACTACTAGAAGGACTTCATTCACGAATATGTTACATCCATATAGTATTTGCTGATACATCAATTGGCAATATTTCCAACATATGTAAATAGCTGTTGGGCTTTTTTGATTTGGTCAACTAGTTATCCTCCATGAAAAGCTATTGTATATTAGTAATCTTTATCTTACAATAGTTTCAGTTGCAAGATTATAAGGGGCATAAGTTGAATTACTTTTTGACACCAGGCCATCTAGTTTATGCTTGGTCATGTTAAAACCAAGTACCAGCATGGAGAAGAACGAACATATAAGTTGGCTTGATTGTACCATAGTTGTTTGTGCCAGATGGGCTGGTATGAGTGTGTCAAGAACTGCAGACAGATTTAATATGATGGGCAGCAGAAGCCTGAATTACAGTTAAAGTATGCAAAATATTACATTTAGGTGCACAGCTCCACAAAACTTCAAACAGACCTGTTACACCAGCAGAGGATCACAGGAGATATTCCTTTCAGCAACAAAGAGAAAACTGAGCCTTAATGTAAACTGTTACATTTACATTCATATGTGTAATCTTGTTAATGGATTCATATATTTTTTTAAAGGTGATCTGCCTCCTTGATGTCTTTACACCTGATTCCTCCTTGGAGAAATTCCAAACCTTGTGAGTAGTAAAGTCCTGCCAGTTTTTGCAGTTTGTTGTGGTCAGTGATTCTGTCTGTGTTTCATCCTCAACTTCTTTATCTTGCTGGTTTGATTCATTTGGATTTTCTAATTCTCGCTCCTGTTTATTTTCAATGAGCTGCATCATATATCCTGAATTTAAGGTTCGGTCATATAGATTTAGCTGTATTGAATTGATCCTTTTCTTTCTTCCCTTCTTTGTCTGTCTTTAGCTATATGGTGATGCCCTTTGTAGCCCAAGATCTGGGTCACATTATGAAGAAGAATAGATTATCTGATCGCATCATCATATATCTTTTTTATCAACTCCTAAGAGGCCTGAAGGTCAGTGGTTTGGATTCTTATCTTACAATTTGTTTACATATTGTTAAACATTTCATTTTGGTCCAGCTTTGTCTTTTAATGAAGGTTATCATGAGCTAATAGTGAACCTTTTTGAAACTGGAGGAGGGTGGACTTTGTTCACCTGAGTGCGATACAAGCCACTCAGCAATGGGTACAGCAATAGGAAACATCTATTGTTAACAGATGAAGCCTTTTGTGGCACACAGTTTTTCCACTAAGGAAGCGAGCTCATTTAGTTTAGAGGTTAGTGTATCCCAAAGATTGGGGCTCTTGGACTTTAGACTGCATGCATCTTGTTGGATTAAATTGTTAACATCTATGTTTTATTTTCATGTGATTCTTATGTTGTTTGAATGTGGATTTGCTACAGTAGGATGTGGGCAAAGCTTAAGTGAATTAAGCGTGTAAAACTATTATAGTATAAACCCCTACAGTTCCACTTGTGATTGATAAACACCTCCCTGCCCCTTCAGATAAGTGTGTAGTGCAAAAAGTAGCATCATCCCTTGATCCTTTTCATATTTCTATCATGACTTTTAGTGTTTTGTTCTGTTGTTTGAGAGAAATATCATAAACACAAAGTGCAGAGTAGAGTCTGGTTAGCATGGCTGCATTTATACTCAGGCTACATGAGCCTCTTTAATACATGAATATATTTTTATTTAAACTTTTCCATTTTAGCCATCCTGAAATTTAACTATGAAATTTAAATTGACACTTTATTATTCATAAACCATTATTCCAAACACCTGATTAGTGAGGTTTATAAACAGCTGAGTTTATACTTAGATTTGAAACTCCAAAAAGGAATAAGTTTGTTATTTAGGATTATCAGAGTAAGGGGGACTAGACGTCCGTACCAAATTTTTCAGATTTTGCATAAAAAAAGTCAAAACATGTGTCGGTTTGCTTTCATGTCATAGTTAGGAGTCATTTGTATTTTAAACGGAAGAACATAAAGCACTCGATTTCATAAAAAAGTTTGTTTATCGTTTATGAAAATGAAGATTGGTATGAGGTATGAGCAGTTGACAAAACAAGTGGAAGTGTATTCTGAAACCATGAAAGTGTAAAGACCACATTTAATAAACAATAACAGACGGAACATAAAGATGGAGAATAACAATCATCAGATAGAGCAAATATTTCATACTTCTCACTGGATAATAGTGAGTTTATCACGCGTGTGCATTTCTGTGCAAATTTCAGTAGCAATATCATCAGGCTGAAAATGTCAACATTTCTTGGCTTTAGCAAGTCTGAACCGACTCAGACCAACAAAAAGAAGCAGCTGCAGCACAAGGTGGAACATGCACAGAGGGAAAAACAAAACAAAACTCTTGCTGACTTCCAAGATTACTATGATAAAGGTCGTCTGTGGGTAGAAAAAAAATCTTGTAAAACAGAACACAGACAAAACCAAAAAAGTATAAATGTTTATCATTTGCACTGATACTGTTTTTTTCACATTCCTCTCAACATGAAATCAGGATGACACTTTAATATAAAACAATCTGTTTGTTAATTAGAGTATTTCTCAAAAGCTGATCCAAGTGACAGCCTACCTCTGAAAGGTGACTGACGACACTTCTTTGGGTGAAGGTTCATGATTTCACAATCAGAACAAATTTCTACAACAATGGAGGAAGCCATTTTCCTTTTTCTCTCTAAATGGAACTAAAGCTTAAAAACATATAGCAATGTCTTTTGGAAAAGAAAACCTTTCTGAACTGATTTCCCTCTGTTTTCATCAGCTTCACTTTCCCTGTTGAAGAAAAGCATCCCTAAAGCATGATGCTGCCATGACCATTCTTCACTCATATTAGCAGCATACATCCTTGCACCGGGGCCCTCTGCACAGCTAGTAGCAAAGTCAACCAAAGCTAAATATATGAAGGCAAGAAGATTATAACTGATGTATCTCAGAGCACAGAATTGAAATTTACAGGATTGGATGGTATAAATTCAGGTCTGGCAAACAATATATGGGTTTCTACCACAGATAAACACTCAGATCTAAAGTGTAACAAAGAGACAAACTCTAAAGTTTTGTGTATTTTAGTTTTTAGAAAAGTATGAGTTTAAAACTAACTGTATGATATTCCTTATATTTAAATCCATCCTTACATTCAAGAGAGATACATTTTGTAAGATAACTATCCCATTTTATGGAGTGGTTTTCCTATTGCTGAGCTATGTCTGCAGAGCTTAACTTAATGACAGACTTTAGAGGTGGTTCTAGGTAACTCCAGGATGAGTTATCAATACAAACAGAGTAGGTAGTCGAGACATTGCTGGGAAGGTTCGGCATTATTACTACAAGATCTTAAAATGGTTTTCTGGAGCCCTAAAGCTTAAAAAGTGCTTTTCTATCATGATCAGGCTGACAAATGTCAGTGTAAGGTTGATGTCTTACAATGCTTGAATGTCTTTAGGTTGGTGAATGAAGTGTTGCTTTATAAGCCTACTTCATGTTAGCAGACAGATTGTTTTTTAAACTGACATAATGGTTTAGGTGTGAAAGTAATAAAACTGGACTGCTTCTTATGTAACTGAATTCAGCTTCCCAGGAAAATGTGGTTTAATCATAGCAGAGGGCCAGACCCATTGGGATAGCTTGTCTCCCTTTAAAAATGATAATAAACTTATTTCTTTTAAACAAGTCACAAAAGTTTATTTTCTCTCTTTACTGGAAGTCTATGCTGCCAATATAAAACACCATGTAACGAAGGCAGTTGTGTGTTTCTGAAAATTGAAATAATTTTGGTAAATTTTCCTGACCAAAAGCAAGAAAGGGTTAAATATCACACTGATAATTGAATTTTACATCTTGTAATGCAGAAATCTGCCCACTTTATCTGATCTCAGGTTTATATCCTCCTAGTCTTAGAAAAAAACTATTTTTTCTCCAAAAAAAAATAATTTCTCAACTACTGAATGTTTCGTTTAAAAATACCTAAAAATATTTAAAGGTCATGTCAGTGAATTATTATAGTTGTAATATAAACACATTTAACATTTTTGCTTAAGGGAAGCCTGTCAGATAATCTGTTCCTTTTGCCATTCCTTGTCTGAATGTCACAGGTGTTTGACTTCCTTACCCTTATTTATCCTCCCCAGGCACAGCTAGTTAATATTTAACCAAGGGTGTTTTATGGAAACAAAACCTGAAGCATGTTTCCAACGGGAAAAATAACCCAGCTTGGATTGAATGTGATAACATGGATGTATTGTCTACTAGTGTGCTTAAATCTCTGTCGTTCTTCCCTGCAGTACATCCACTCTGCTGGGATCATACATCGGGTTGGTATATTAGCCTTGGTGTCTCAACAATAAATCAAATTGGTTTCAAACAAATAGTTTTCAGGCTACTATCAGCAAATAGGCAAAAAATCAACAATGATGAACGATAAATGTTGCTTCTGTTTATTCTAGGATCTGAAACCGAGCAATCTTGCTGTGAGTGAGAACTGTGAATTAAAGGTAGGTTCAAAAATGTGCACAGAGCTTTGCAAGAGAAATTACACTGCTTGAAGATGTTCATATTTTTTCACATTAAAACCATGAATGTTCATGCATTTAAATGGAATTCAATGTGATAGATTACATATAAAGAAGTTGATAATTACAAGATTAATTGAAAGAAGTATGAATTGAACGACTATGATGCCACTGCAAGCATCGCAGGCTATGGCTGCATTTCTAAACTATAACAGTCTGGGAAGATAAGCATCTATGATAAAAAGGGACCAAGAATGAATCCTGAGTGGACTTAAAAATGGATTTTCACCTACACATCTCAGGGGGTCTGGATACAAAAAAAGAAAACTATCATATTCAGACATTTTCATTTAACAATTCGAAATCCGTCTTCTACTTTTTCTATTTATTAAACAATTTTGATCAAAGGAAAATTCTAATGGAACAAAACTGAATCCAATCTGTGACTTAAATGTGAAATAAAACCAAAACAATGCATATGAATACATCTGTGTGACACAGTAGGAATGAAATAGCCTTTTGTTTGTTTTGTTATGTTTGCCTAAGAAAAATTCTCTTTGTATTCAAAGGTTAAAAGAAATCTTTGTTTAAAATTGTCATTATTCTCAGATTCTGGATTTTGGTTTGGCGAGACAAACGGAGAGTGAAATGACAGGTTATGTTGTCACACGCTGGTACAGAGCACCTGAGATCATTTTCAACTGGATGCACTACAGTCAGACAGGTAATGATAATATTATCTATCTGCATTTGTTTAAGATGAAATCTGTGATTAAAGTACACAATATGTCAAACTGAACTTTTTTTAATAGATTGTGTATCTTTGTAGTGGATGTCTGGTCGGCTGCCTGCATCCTGGCTGAAATGATTACTGGAAAGGTGCTTTTCCCAGGACACGACAGTATCCACATGTGTTATAACAGATGTTTTCCAAACTCAGAAGCAGGGCAGAAATGTAGTAGGACTGAGTTTTAAAGCTACAGTGTGTAATTTTCAGGAACATCAAATGATCCTCCCACCGCTTCTTTCCCTCCTACAATACCACGGCTCTCATTGTACAAAACGTCCGCATCACCTTTCTAGTCAAGTGATGAAGAGGTTTGTTTACATTAGCGATGCACTAATCAGGATTTTGGAAGCCAATCACCAGTTACCAAAATTAGTATCTGCTGATAAATATTGCCAATCACAGCATCAAATCCATGAATTATTCAATACTGTTGTCTCATGTACATCGACAGTGTATTATTAAGTATAAATTAGGAGATGAAAGTATCGTGAACTACCCACTGTTTTAGTTAAGAAGAAAGTTGAGACAAGCTTTTTTTAAAATCAAAATGGAAGTTAGAGAAACTAATAATAATGATGCAGGGAAGTTTCTTAAAAAGTTTGTTACATAAAACTATAAATCATTGGAAAAGAATAAAAACTACATTGGAAATGTCAACCTTTTATTAACCTTTTGTTGCTTTTTATACTTCACTTCCTGTTTAAATTACAATTTTAAATTTGGTATTTGCTTTATTTTCTCCAGGAGTTCTTCTGTTTGCTATCTAGCATTGTTCCAGCAACCGCATCCATACAGTCCTTCACTATGTATCTGTCATTGAAGGGCTCTCCGTGTTCCTCTTAATGAAAACTCATGAGCACGTTGTTGTGCTGTTAAAGACTGGATCAGGACTATTGTAGAATGAACATACTGGGCTCTGAGTTCGTTTATTTTTGTGTTTCTCACCTCTTTGCCTTGTGAGTAAGTTTCCTCAAGCTTTTCATATTTAGAATCATAGTGGCGTTTAACATGGACACTTTTCACGATCCCCGCAGACTTTCGGCAGATTAATCAGATTGGTCTTGTAGCGTGTCCTGGGAGAACAAACTCCAATTTGTCATTTCACTCATCTTTGAGTGAGAGTCTCATAGTCCATCTTCCTACTTTTGTACAAGCCATCTAAAATGGCGAGGCTAGCTTCTGTCTCATCTGCTTTTCATCTGAGCGTAAGCAAACCGTAGCTCTAACATGATTGGAAGAGGTTTTGGAGGGGGCCTGAAGAGTTCCAGCTGGGGTTTTAAAGCTGTGCCTGATGAAAATTGTTATCTAAATGAAACTACAATAAATTCATGTTGCCACATAAAATGTCCAGTCGGCCGGGTCAAAACTGCTGGACCCCGGCCACAGTCCACCAGTTAGTTACATCTTACATCTGTTGTCCAGGTGATTTGTTTTGGGAACTGTGACCAAAACAAACATGGACCAAGCGCAGGAGAAGGATGCAATGTCCACTCAGAGAAAAACGAATTTAATAAAAAAATTAAAGACTGGTGTTTAAAATCATCATCATCATCTTCATGATGACAAGCCAGATTGTGGTCGTGGCCGTTGCAAGTCTACTTAACACAAATAATTCTATAAATAGCATTACATTAGTCTGTGTTGGATATATATTTTATATAGGTTTAACTTAAAGTCACATTCAAGTGTAACAATGATCTCTACAGTCACTAGTTTGTCAGCTCTGTGCTACCATAGTGCAAAGATGCCTGCCTTCATACCTGCACCTCCTATGTAATTATAAATAGCAATTTCTAAAGCAACAAAAACATAAATTACTAGTATTATTACACACTGTAGCTTTAATTGAAATAAATAACTTTTTAATATTCTGCTTATAAAGATTTATTAATAGCATTTATAACACCACAATGAGGTTTCTAATATTCTAGTTTGACCTTTAAGTCCTGCACTGTGTTTTAGAGGAATATAAGCAAAGTCTTCCTTCTAAATATAGTTGATACGCTGATACATCACCGTGGTTTTCCTTAACCTGATCGTCCAGGTATTGATCAGCTGAAGAAGATCCTCCATCTGACAGGAACGCCAGACTCCTCCTTGGTGCAAAAAATGCAGAGTAAAGATGTGAGTTTTACTTCTTTTATTCCTGCAAATTACTAAAGCTTTTTACAAATTTCATCAAAGTACAGATGCAGACAAATTTGTTTGCTTTGATCATATAAAAAGCTTTTGAATTAAGTAATCTTTTTTAGAGATATAATCTTGAATCTCACATTAAAGAGCTTTTAAAATGTAACTTTTAATTTGAGTACATTTATCCAGTAACTGTCCCTCGTTAATTTTTTGAGCATTACTCTACAGTAGATCAAGGTTCCACATTCCAGCTATCGAGGTTTTGTGTCCTATAACTGTTAAATTTTTCTTGCATTGCACATGCTTGAATAAGATAGCTGAATTACCTCTTCAGCAAGTACTCAGGGGCTCCAGCTTCTTCCAACGGTCCAAAAACAGGGTCTCTAGGTTAACTGGTCTCTGTAGATTGCCTATGGTTCCAGCAGGTTCGGATGTTATCATCCTATAGAATGGTGATTATCAGTGGTTATCAGCCCCATTGAATGGCCTCAGTCGGTCCCTGCTCTGCCTGCTAGCAGGCTGTTTCAACCATTCTATCGGTGATAACAGCCGCTTGTCGCTAATAGAATCTTTTTTTTTTTTTTACCTTTTTTTAAAAACCTTTATAATTTTATCTGTGAATTTGAACAGGATATTAAGAATTTACTTAAAAGTTAGTATAACTTAGTTTTTACTATGTCAGGACCAGAATTTGAACCCACAATCTTGTGGTGGGAAAGGGATATGCCCAAACCACTGTACTATCTAGCCACTTCCTTGATTGGAAGCCCTAAAGCTAAGCTGAGTGGACCGATAGAATGGTTGAAACAGCCTGCTAGCAGGCAGAGCAGGGACCAACTGAGGCCATTCAATGGGGCTGATAACCACTGATAATTGCCATTCTAAGGATGATAACATCCGAAGCGGGTGATGGTTCGAAGTGTGTGCATCCTTGTCCTTTGTGTTTTTGGTTTGTGTTGTGATGGAATGATGATCAGTCCAGGTTGTATCCTACTTTTTTCCCGGGAGCAGATGGACATAATGTAACACCTTCCCTTAAGGATGGGTGGATGGATGGTTGAATAAAGATGGATTTATTCTTAGGCTTCTCACCCATCTCTGTCATAAACATTTGTTTGTTGCTTTCTGCACTTTTTCAAAAGATCGTGTCACTCATATCATTTTATTTTCAGGCTCAGTCATATGTGCAAGGTCTCCCCTCACAGAAGAAGAGGATTTTTAAAGAAGTGTTTCCAACAATGAACGAGAAAGGTGCATTGTTTTTTTAGTGCTGGTCTTACTTAATCTCCAAATACATGATATCAGAAAAATCTAATTTCCCACTGATCAATAAAAAACACTTGGAACAGTTTGATTGGTTCAGTAAATATTTGTCACGTCTGATTGGTGTTAATAAGTGGCGGTTTCTGTCCCTATGCCTCCAGCTGTTAACCTTCTGGAGGGGATGTTGCTACTAGATCCAGAGAAGAGGCTTACAGTCAAGCAGGGACTGGCTCACCCATTTCTGGCTGAATACCATGACCCAGACTCAGAGCCAGACTCAGAACCTTACGACGACTCCTTCGAGAGCCTTGAACTCGATGTCGGAGAATGGAAGAGTAAGTCTGGGTGACCTAAAGACTTCGGTGCTGTATGCTTTAAAGTGACTTTTACTGAGCTGAACTGAATCCTAAGAAAAGTTGTTCAGTTTGTTAAGGTTGATTGATACAGATTCCTGCAAGATGTGTTTCCATTTTCAGGTCTCATTCACATGGAGATCATGACTTTTGACCCCGGTAACCCACGGCAGACGGCCATGTAGGAATGTCGGTGTGGCTGACAGTGCAAAGTGGAAAGGTCAAAAAAAATGAACAAAAAGAAAAGCAACATGAATTGCTTTAACTGTATTTTTCTGTAACTTATGTTTTTCATGTAATATAATATAATATGTAGCTTTTCTGGATAAGACTGCCTGTTGAGTCACGGCCAAAATGTTTGGCTGTTGTTTTGACATTTTTTACAAGCAATATGATTACTATTTACATATACGTTAAAAAAGACGAATAACCTTCTTTCCTATCGCACAACATTAAATCAGATTAAATCTTTCCTGTTTTTTGTTTCTGCTAAGTAAAAAAAAAAATCCTTCATCCTTCAATCCTTCATATTCTTTGGTTTACATATATTTCCTTGGTATTCCATAGAAATGCTTCCTACACCGTAGGTCATAATTAAAACATTTTGATTGTCCTTCCACTAATTTCAAATCCATAGTTTTTTGGATTTTGACCCATAACTTCTGAAGGGACTAATATAGCAGAGTAAGATTTGTAGACGGCCTTATTGAGACATCTTTTTCAGCTACAGTAATTAAATGGGACTGAGTATAGAGGATTGTGATAGCCACACTGAAAAAACACTGCTTTGTTATCCTTAAGCCCGTTAATTCAGTTATAGTTTTGTGGCAAGGTGCACACTACAGAGGGCCCCGGGCGGGGATTTGATCCCACGACTCCCGGGTGAAAGTCGCACGCGCTAGCGCGAGTCGTG
>JAUZNJ010035926.1:0-12060 GCA_034780135.1 Jordanella pulchra
TGTCTGTCTGTCTGTCTGTCTGTCTGTCTGTCTGTCTGTCTGTCTGTCTGTCTGTCTGTCTGTCTGTCTGTCTGTATGATTTCTTCTTGGAAAATTATCTACTTTTAAAAAGTAGCACTCTATGTAAGGACAGTATTCCAAAGGAGGATGATTATTTTATTTTGTGCAGGGACAGTACACAGTAATACATTGACCTCAAAGGAAAGAATTGCATGGTACCAGGTTATAGCAAACATATACTAATTTCCACCTGTAGCCCCTTCACTACAACCTAGATGTTTAATCCGTACTTAGATATTAATGTATTCTGAACTGAGAAAAAAGAAAAGTTGAAATGAATTGAAATGTTCTCATTTTCTGTCTGCACATACAGTATATCGTCGATCAAGGCCTGCTGTGTTCTCAAGAGGCAGAAAATGCCAGTAGCTAAAAAGGAATTCTTGAGGCAGTTTCTGCTACCTCAACTTGTTTTTTGTCTCAATTAACACAACCTTTGTGCTTAACAGCCGCTTTCCTCCTGCTATAATTAACATTCACCTTGGATCTACCAGAAGGGTCAGCTAAGGCGCAGGCAAAAGGGACATTCAGTTCAAAGAATGCATGGAGCAGTAGGTCAGTCAACCAAACAAATGCACAGCAGATGTGTATGTGAAACCTGACTACTAGAGAAAAGGGTGCATATTAGTTTCCTCCATTAAGATAATAATATAATTCAAGCTGAACTTATGGTTTTCTACTCTTAATTAGATTCAGAAAGCTCCTTTGCATTGTGATTTTATGTATATATTTTGTCATGAGCAGCAAAGTAATTACAGAGGAAATAGGAACCTATACTATAACATATTACTTCTCGAGAAATACTTATCAGTCAAAACAATAAACTCTTTAAACTTCAAACTGCGAATATTCTGGAAGTAATGTCCTGCCAGTAACTGTTGACAAAGCTGACAGGGGTAGATGCCAACCTGTACCGTTTTTAGTCAGCTGTGACTTTGTCTAAATTGATTAAATCCCCAAACAGGTACAGAAAAGCAAAGGACTTAAGGAAGGAAAATGGAAAGACATTTTTTTCTTGTTTTTTAAGATGGGCTCTTTTCTACCATAGGTGTTTATCAAGCAAAAGCATGTTCAGGTATTACAGCATTTCTAGAAGCCTTAACTAGATCTGTTTGTTATTGTTTGGGTGGTTGTAGATGTCAGACAAAAATGCTTCTGTAGATTATTTTCTGAAACAATAGCTGTAAACATGAAAGTAAGAAATATATAGCACTTGTCAGTAAATGTCTCTTTCCCAACTATCTGACAGTGGTCCTGTGTGGTTGGTTAGAGGTTGCTAACAGAACAATAAAAAATAAGGGAGGATAATTCATAGAATACCAGGTAATTATGGCTCTTTAAAAGTAATAGGTTCTTTGTAATGATATTTTGAACTTACCAGGATTACTAGCTTTCCTTTATGTGACCTCATTAGAGTTAGGATGCTTCTTATATTTTCAGACATATAGTGTCTTTTTTTACCTTTGTACTACAGACTTGGCTATCATTAGTTAGCTTTCTCTCTCCAGTCATCTTTTCTGGGCTCTTTTTCGACACTTCTCAAAGGATTTACATTTAAAGACTATACAGTTTAGGGACTCAATTGCACTGATTGTTTGTTGTTGGTCTTGGGCTAACTTGACTTCTTTACCTGCTGGCTGAATTTTTCTGAAGCTATTTTGTGTCTGGCTCCTATGCTTGTTTCGTAGAAGGATCTTTTGTTGTAGTGATAATTCCAATTTGGACTGAAATTCATTTTTGCAGCAGCAGATGTAGTATTTGCATAATTCATCAGCACTTATAAACTTGTCTTGCCTCTTTGTTTTGTGGATGGATTAAAGTAATTATTGCTCTCTACCTGTACACAGTAGATGGGCATTTGTGCAGGAAATCAAACTTTCTTTGATAAAACCAATGAGAAAATCTGCATAAAAACAGTTTTTTCCCTTTTTATGCACAACTGCTCATTCTGTAGAAGGTCCATACACTTAAACAAAAAATCATTTTCTAAATGCAGATAAAACTTTTAGGGTCGTTGCCTTTATAAAGTTCTAATAATAAAATATAGAAGCTATGCCATAAACAGTTATGTTAGAGACCATGTGCAGCACAAAACACTAAAGGATTTTGAATGACTTACCTCTGAAGAAAAAAAATGAGAGGACATTAAGTTAGTAGCAATAATAATTTTAAATAATGCTTTAATGAAGAGTAGTTCACAGGGGTATCTCAGGAAAACCTAGTAAATTTGAAGAATGACTTTTAACTAAAAGACTGTTTAAGCACCATCTTAAAACTAGAAGACTTACTTATTGTATTGATAAAACAAGTAGCAAATATAATAATAATTTAGTTAAAGAAAAATACAATTTATTGCACATTTCTATTAAAACAAAGGCCCTATGACAAGGCACTGTGCTTGCTACGTATAACCACTATTAAAATATGGCATCTTTAACAAATCACCTAAAGCTAGAGCTTAGGTGATTTTTTATATTTGCTTTTTTCAGGAATGACTGAGATGAATGGGGACAATACAAAAGTTGTGACAGTGCTGAAACAACCAACCTATCCAAAATGTATTGGGCTTTGTGGATTAACAAAGGCAGGGAATGACATTAGAAAGTCTGTGTGACCAGCTGGCAAGTAGAATTAATGCAAGAACATACTGGGACCACCATGGTCACAAAAACAAGTTCTTGCCATTAAAACACATCAGCTATGTCTAAAAAGAAGTGTGTTGAGACCAAACAGATCCGTGGACTTTCAATTGTTAATTTACATTCTGGAGAAATTAGTTTGGTTGTTTTTTTTTCGTTTTTTTTCTCAATAAAATTGAGAACAAAAAAAATTCTCAATACACACACAATATTTTGTCTGTCCAACATCCCATTGATTTGAACATTTTTTTCATTTGGAGAAATTTGATCAACTTGAGTGAAATGAAATCAAGTTTTTTCTTTTCTATGTAGATGCTATTCTCTTCATTTTGCAAGGAAGTGTGTTAATTTATTGGTCTCTTGAAAAAGATCGACTCTCTTTGCATTTTAATCACTGCTTAGCGCTATGAGTGTATGACTTTGACACAGTAGGGGGTATTTGTGTTTAAGCCATTACTGTTGCAGTATCCCACTATGCAGCCACTGTTAATGCCATGTTTCTGGCCAGTATCATTCTAGCAGAACAGAAGGCAAACATCAAATACAAGCTTGTTGGCAATTTATCCTGGAATAGAGCTTGGTACATTATTTGATTGTTTTTTGGACATGGTGTGACTCTAGTGAAGGTAAAGCAAAGTAAAGATTCTTATGAGACTGATTGTTGGTTTTAACTGAACTTGTGTCTCATTTAAATTGTTATGGAACAGAGCTTTCAAGGTGATAAAAGCCAGATAAGAAAATACAGATGAAGATAAATCTTGAGCCAAAACGTTCATTCCTTAAATTTTATATCAAACTTAAACTGATTCACTGCCATTTTTTGTTCTGTCCCTGCTTTCATTTCTGTTGAATCTTTGGTATTTCTCTTATTTTCTCACCATAAGCAGTTGGCTTTTCATGTTTCTTTCTGCAGAGGAATGTGAAACACTATCTTTCAGAGACAGGTGTGAAGACAGGATTGCCAACGATTTTATTCAGTCAAGGCTCATGCAATTTTTATAGGAACCTAAGGGACAGTAGAAGGAAAAGTAGCTTTTCCTTTTCAGCCTTCCATGTGTCACAAGTTTTTATTTTGTTGTCTGTTTGGTCTGAAAAAAGTCTAAGTATGTTTTACTAATTAATATTGTTAACATTGTTGCACACTGAATAAAAAAGTGTGGGGGAAAGTGTCTTGAACAGTGTGCCATTAAATGTTTATTGAGTTTTGAAAGTTAATAAAAAAATCTGTTTCTTTTTACCTTAATAGTTTGCTTCAATTGAGGATACAGTCATGCACCAATATCTAGAGTTAACACTGGGGCGATAACAGCCTTTAGGTTCAGAAAATCTGAAAAATGACTGCTGTGAGACCAGGAAGGCTGGAAATCGTACTCAGAATGTGGTTTCTTTGTTAAAAGTATGACTCACAGTAGACATTCAGTGTCTACAATTGATATTGGGTTTTAGGTTTATTCTGTTTATTAGTTAGGTCAGCAAAACCTGCTAATATAAAACTTTAATCTATGTATCTTCAAATGTCGCCATCGAAGAAACTATTATCATATATTCTAAAATTATTCTGTTACCAATAACTTAAGATAGTATCTAATCAAATTAAAAGTTGAAAACTGAAGAGATGATATATATTTCAGCAGAAAACTATAAGGACCTTAAAGGTGTTTAGAAAAGATGAAAATGGCTTTTACATTTTAAGTCAGTGTACATCAATGCAGATTTAGTCCTGAGCAAACAAACACTGGTCATTCTGTATATCTTTAATAGGATCTTTAGGCAGCTGTAGCTCACCCCAGGGTATTATACATCCCCAGAGAAGATAGGGGAAAAGATTGGACGGTGTGAAGAGTCAATCGTATTTAGAATTGTACTTGATGCCTCCAAAGTATGTTTACGTATTCCTTTTGGAAGATGTAGCCATCACTATGTTGACACACAAATGGCAAAAACTGAAAAGGATTTTTTCAAAGTGGACTCTTTAATATGGCCTTTTTTTTAAAAAGATGTGATTTGATTTAAAATCAAAGGTCTAAAATAGCTGAAAATCTGTGAAATTTTAATTAAGAAGCTACACATCCTTTTTCAGAAACTAAATGAACACACTTGGCTTACAAGGTTATATCTGCTTTAAAAGTGGGAGTGCACAATTTTCAATTTGCTGTGATTCTCAATGCAGCAAATTGTTAGGGTAATTGATGGATGAATGAAAGGAGGTATTAGCTAGAATGATGCATTCTCAATCCTGCAAGTTGTATAAATGATTAATAGACGTTTCTGATAAAATCTGAAACCATTAGATGCAATACCGTTAGTAAGTGGTATATGTGTTCTTCTGTTTCTAGGGTCATATTTAGTATACCTTGAAAACCACTTGCTAAGTCTATCAAAAAATATATACTTACAGTGTCACAGCCAAGGGTAAAAGTACTCTTTTATCAGACAGGGCCTATCACGTCGTAATCAGTTTGAAACACAAAAAACATCAGATCTTCGCTCTCATTACAGCATGTCAGATTGAGCAGAGTTATTGAAAAATCACCTTCAATTTGCTCAAGATACTCAGATTGGTGGAAGCAAGTCTTCATGTTCTTTTTGATATGCTCATCACTCAAATTATTCCTTTAGACAGGACAGCAAGTGGGTGGCATGGTGGGATCCGAATTAGTAGGCCTGAATGTTGAAATGAGGTAAATAATGGGGCTGTTGTCAATAATGAAACATGACAAGATGTATGATTACAAGTACATGTCTACCTATGGTTGCTTTTAGACACAGAGCAAAAAAATGATAAACATACTGCTAAGCATTAAAATCCCTTAATGGGATGAAATGTGTTTCATATCTGGCCTGAATGATTTTGCTCTTCTCTCTGCAATGGCCATGAAATATCTAACATAAGCAACAGTAACTGAGTTCGACCAATGCATCTGTCTGAGTGTAAATGTAACTTGGCTTTTTATTTATTCTTCAAATAAAAAAATATTACACTTCTTAGAAAAAGCCTGTATGGGATCATGATTCTTTAGTTTCACTAGACACCTCATCATTGTTGCTGCTTTCCAAACTTCAAAGCAAGCACATAGGAAGTACACAGATCTTTTTTTGTATTAGAAGCGTGTGTCTCAAATACATTTTCTTTTTCTGTCCTCTCAGTAGTCCTGATTCTGAAACACAGAATTAAATCTTATGTCATTGTAACTGGTTTGAACTTGAAGAAAAAACTGAGTAAAAGATTTGGGCTTGTGCAGATTTTTTGTCAAAATCCTGGAAGCTTGTTGATGTAGAGAATGTGGTGTTCCTTGCAGAGTTATTAAACTTTATTCTCAGGGTTCTCTTTTTTCCTGCAGCAGCCTTTTACACTATATTACCTGGCTGAACTACTTTTTTCTTTCCAAACCCTCTCTCTAAAGCACATGAAGACTCAGCCTGTAGTATGAAAGACTCACTGTTCCTTGATTAAGTTCTGCTGGTGTGCATGAACATTTGACCAGAGCCGACGTGCTGTTCAAGGAAGCGTATGGGATTTACAGCTATATCTAGCTGAGTGAGTGGATGTTCATAAGTTCATTGTTTTTTCCTCCTGTGTGCCCCAGATAAGCCCCTACATGTTGCAAGTTTGCCGCTGCTAACACATCAGTGGTGGCAGTACTCCCCAGAGTAAGCTAGATATGGCTGGTCAGACTGCACTGCTGTGACAGATTGTCATGCCCACCTCTCGGGATGTTTAGTGCTAATTTACTTGTCTGACTACCACGAAAAAATACTGACTGCATCAAAAGGATGTTGTATCACTCCCCTAAAAAGTAAGCAGTATTCATACATGAACATTAGAGTCAGCTAATGAAAAAAAGTCATTAGAATCCTGCTCTGAATAGTAAATCTAGTTGTTATTGTAAATTATTACTCACCTTAACAACGAGGTGCTCTAAACTTTCTTTTTCTTTGCAGACTCCAAGGTAGCTGAAGTAGGTGGTAGGTTATAGGGAGGAGACCGGATTCCATCCTGTCACTGTTGTGTCCCTGAACAAGGCACCTAACCCTGAGTTGTCAATTGATCTATGTAGTAGTGTATAAATGTCTGCATTACAGAGAGTGGGATTATCAGAATATTGCTATGACCAAAGCACTTTAAAGCAGTTCTAAAGAGCTTTCAGTTTTGGCTCCCCCCAGTGGACAAAAGCTGTATTGTTTTGCCTGAAGGAAGACCACATTTCCCATGATGACCAGCACAAAGCGTGGTAAAATCCTGATCTCCCATTCTCCTGCAGTTGGATTAAACTACATTTTCGTTTCCAGTGACCATGTGAAAGATGAATAGTGATGAGGTAATGAATCTAATTGGGATGAAACAATGTCATATGACGTTGTTAAAAAAAAAAAAACGTTCAACTTTGTTTTTGTATCCACCCCCACCCCACATCACCTGACTTGTCAGTGACTGATGTGCTGATGATTTAGAGCCTTGAAGCAGATAAATATGTTATGTTTGATCATTTCACAGTAAACACATGTATAGATCCCAGCAGGAAGGTGGCACATTGCCTGATTATCAACCCTGCACAATTTGCACAAGTATACAGTCTCTAAGGGAAATTTAGTCACATTGACTTCCGTCTTTATAACGAAAGGTTCAAAGAGATGATTGAGTCTGCAGCAGAGCTGCTTCGTTTCAGTGGTGCTTGAAAGTTCTTCAAATGGAAGTCAAATGCAAGCCTGTAGAATTGATAAAGACTTCTGAAACGGTCTTGATACTTTACAAGTCCAGTTGTCTGTGAATTTGTGAATTTGCACAGGGCAAGTCAAGACAAAAAAATTTACATTCCACCTTCTTACATTGTTACATTAGTTGAGATTTCAAAGTTTTGCCTGAAACATATCTTCAGGATATAAAATAGTTTAACAGAAACTACTACATTTATCTTGTTAAATTCAAATAGATAGTGTGATATGAATTTGCTCTCCTCAGTTGAAGTGTAAAAAAATGGTTTTCACCTTTTGAAATATTTTTTTCTGCAAATACATGTTTAATTTTAATTCAAAAGAAATGATCGTCAATGCGTGTTGAGGTCTTTGCTTCTTTGACTTTCTTTTTTTTTACAAACATTGGGCTAGTATTTAAGTGAGTAGTCTGCTTTACTCTGTGTCTTCCGATGTTATTCAATGCATACTGCACTGATGCTAGCCTTCCACTGGATGGTAATGCCTTACTGCTTTATTGTTTTATGAAGGCTCCAGAGTCATGTATTACAGTACTTTTCTGAAGTCTTTGCTCTTAACTGAAGTGGGATAACAAAAAGGGTAGAGTCTGCAGTTCGATAGACAGAACAGTACTTTAATACAAAGATCATTCATTGTATTGTCCTCATGAGTAGAGCATTGCGCTGCAGTTTTCAAGGGCAAATATCCATCTTCCATTCCCAATGAAAGGGTGGCACGTATGCACAGGAAATATGTTACGTACCATGAAACCTCTCGACCTTGTTAACAACAATTGATTGGTTACAGTATGTCAACCTGTTGGCATAATGCAAGACTGAATTATAAATCACAGACACATCAATATAAGGTGATCAGCTACAGATCTTAAGAAACCTCAGTTCACTGACCATTTGTTTTGTTATAATGTGACAGCAATTACTGTCAATACAATTGAAGTCTAAATGTCATAAAATCACTGGAGAAGCTGCTGGTGTGACAAATATTGAAGGCAAAAAATTCAACCTGACATACATTGTAAAACCTTTATTATAAAACTGAAGTGAGAGAGGCTAATCTGATATGAATCTATAGGACAAAAAGTTGAGTTTTGAAATAAGTGATGTCAACAAAAGACTCCAAAGAGATATATCTGATTTTTGTGCAAAGAAGATAAAGCCTCAATATCATATACTTTTTGTAGCCCTGCCACATTGTATGAATCAATGTCTGTGTTTTCTGCTTTACCATTGGTGTGATGTTAAAATTTATTTTTTTTTGTATGTTCTGGAGAACAGAAATCTGCTGTAAAAAATGGAAATATGCTGAATTGGGCCTGTTTTTTTATTTCCCTGAGAAATAATTTGTTATTAAATATAATTTTTCTGGTGCTATTTATCTAATCCAGCCTTCACTGTGATTCCACGGCGATTTAACCACAAATGGCTTTTGTGCAAGAGACAACAGAACTGACAAAGACTCCTGGTTAGGTGTTGAAACATATTCAGAACTGTTTGTGATTAAGACACTTACTTTATCACTGCTGTTTTTTAAAGGTCGCAAAAACATTTATTCCCTGGAGTGAAAATCTAATCACTTGTGGTAACTGTGTAAATGAAAATTATAATAAAATGGTAATCACATTATTGCCTAAAAAAAAAAAAAAAAATCACAATTTTTGGCAAAATTGTTTAGCCTGACAATAAAATGTATTTTTTCAATTACCTTGATTAACAAGCTACCTGCATAAATATAAAAAGTATAAACATCGCTTCTGACTAAAAAAAAAATTCTCTGGAGCTGAAACAATTTTTTTTCATGTTTAGTATTATTTTTTTCTTGGTTTGAAACCTTCTCCATCACTTTTAACAGCATATTCAATGAAATACTTCATGTCATGGGGAGCCTTCCACCATTCAAAGTAACATGCAATGCATAAAAGGGACAAAGAAACAGTGGCACTCTGCACATATTTGTAGCTCAAGCATTTCTCAGGGTCACTGTGTAACCTGCAGGATACATTCTACAAGAGTAATCAAAAGCTACAATGTTTACCCACTCTATGAATCAATATTCAACATACACAGGGATGCTGACAATGATCCCTAAAGACACATTGTGTCAAGTTTGGATATAGTTTTCCGTCTGATATTTGTCAATGTGCAGAAGTTGTTGGATAAATGTGCCAAAACCAGTTGTTAACAGGCTTTGAAAATGACATATTTGGATTTGCTTTGTGAAATAAATAAATTAACAAACGAAAGGTTGTTGTGCTTTGCTACTTACTATTTATTCTTTATAGTTTACCTTTAGACCCTTAAACACAGCGTTGTTGTTCTATTTTTGACCAAAAAAATGCACATAATGATATTAAGACTTTTTAAGAATAGATTTATTCATGCAACTGTATTTAAATGTAAAACACATTTCTTTCAGAAATCAAACCCTTGGGCGTGCAGGTGGCGCAGTGGTTAGTGCGCACGACCCATGTACGGAGGCCTTAGTCCTCGACGCAGGCGACCCAGGTTCAAATCCGGCTTTTGGTCCTTTCCCGCATGTCTCTCCCCCTCTCTCATACCCCCTTTCCTATCAGCCTACTGTCAGAAAAACGAACCACTAGTGCCGTAAAAAGCTCAAAAAAAGAAATCAAAGCCTTTTTCAGCTCATTAAACAATTTAAAGGATGAAACTTGGTGAAAATAAAAATAAAATAAAAGACTGTGGAGAATGTGCATGTAGGGATTTTTTTTCTTCTTTCAATTTCAGTTGAGTTCAGTTTTCCAAAACAATAATTCACGATTAAAGTATGAAAAAGTCCCTTCATCACATTTAAATGTGACAAAAGGAAGTGTTGTTATGTAACTTCAAAGTGGAAACGAAGTGCAAAAGAGCTGAAAATTGCAGAAACAATCTGCAAAAGGAATAGTTAGATTATAAAAAGGCATATGATCGTATTTAGATACATATAAATGTCAAGGGAAAGGTAATGATAATAAGGATAACAGCTAATATTAATATCTGAGAAATAACAAATTAAGTCCTTTTACATTACTGATAAAGGGGGAAGAGTCAATTTTACAGGTGGTTATAATTGACTCCAGACGGATCACTTGAAGTCAGTGAATTCATTGTGGCTGTGTTTGAATATTTATATATTATATATATATTTATATGAGTGTCCGAATGTCTAGTGGATGAAAAAGTAGTGGACTCAAAATTTTACACAATGCGTCTTGAAAAGAAGTGTATATCTCTGGTCACTAGATAAGCAAATATATCCCAAAAAGCTATGCAAGAGCCGTCCTTGCAAAGTATCATTGGATTTGTTTTGGGGCGAAAGAGAACAAATATGATGCATGTACCATATGGGGAAATGGAGTCACATAACCAATTGGGAGCGAAAAGTAGTGGTGATCTGTCCCAAGTGTCAGTTAACTGAGCGTACTAGAAAGTCCACTGTAGAGGACGTAAAGTCAACGTTACCACCGTCTGTTTACAACACCATGCTGGACGGCATAAAATGCACAGCTTAATAATACAGGGAGATGTTTACTACAGAGATGTAATACTAAATGAGTGGAGAATCTGCCAACCCAATATTGTATACATATGTTTAATATTTAGACAGGGAGTTATAATAGCGCTACATTGCAAAAGTTTTCTTGTTTTCTTGAAGTACAGGTTCCCAAATTTGCCTGGTAGCTTGTTTTCACTGATTTAAGACTGCCTTCCATTGGACATCCTGACTTTTCCAATCACAACTTGTACAGTTATTTGGTGAAATGCTAATCTTAGTTTTCAGGAAAAGCACTAAAGGCTTATAAAAGTTTAGATGACTCTTTTGTTTGTACGTATATCAAGCAGGGGAGAGCACAGTGTGAGGAGATCATGGTAGAGATTCTGGGCTTTGGCGCCATAATAACAGCTAGCATGTTAGCTATTTCTACCTCCAAGATGGGAACCTTACTCACTGTTTTATATCAACACATTTAAAATACAAAGATGAAACTTATCCCGGTGCAGGAATGCGAGTAAAGCCTGGTCACCCTGCAGGCTTAAAATATGCTGGGGGAAACCCTGCATGCTTGCTAAACGATCAAACTCTCCACTTGTTTTTAACTAGTGTCAGAGACAATTTCCACATCTATCTAAATGAAAAAAATCTCTAAAACGGTAATTTGAGCATAACAACTACCCATTTAAAAAGTGATCACTGCAGATTTTGCTAGTTGTAGTTGGTTGCCACCTGTGTTTTTTTCACGGCAGCCACCCATCCGTTCACCTTTGTGGGTTTTTAGGGACAAGAAAAATGAAATGCCATCCTTTCTTCCTTGTCAGTTGGTACACCCATATGCTAGGCATGAGATTACCATGTTTTTGTTGCTGTTTTTAAGGTAATCAAGGAGCATAACCAGGACTGTAACCCTGTGGGTGAAGGTAGATTTTCAAAGCAACAAAGCTTATTCAACGTTCAAAGTCATTTCAATTTACTTTTATTTATGTAGCACTAATTCACAACACTGGTCATCTGGAGGAACTTTGCTTAACCCTTTACGGACGATGGGAGCGCCCGTGCTCCCAAATGCTTACATATTTTTGAATGCCGGTAGAATTCGAACCACGTAAGGTAGAGCAATTTTTTTTTTTGCATATTAAACCGTAAGAATTGCGCTTCC